>CAAKMY010012123.1:0-52347 GCA_901111285.1 Corrigiola litoralis
TTGGGCCTGTGATGCAGGCTCAGTCAGTCATAGGCTGAAAATACGGCTTACGCATATTTTCGGGCCTATTTAGTCATAATGGTATTTTTGTGGTATGAATGTGGATATGGCTCGAGATGGTGAAACCGGTCGCAGTTCAGATAAATCGTTCGTCCAAGCACATTACCTAGTTTAGTTATCATCACTGGGCAATTGACAATGTGACACATTGGGGTGTCTACAGGTGATAAAAAGTATAGAGTACAATTGCATATAACGAGTGTCCTATAACTTTCTAAGTCTTAGGATGAGATGGTCAATGATTATAATACTCCAACAAAATGACTTATTTCTCTATTTGAGTCACATTTTCCCATACTTCTATAATAGGAGGGAATGTAAACTCATCATGATTGTAATAGTTAGCTAACGAATGACATGTGTCCTCCCGTTATTCATATTTTCATCTCCTTTTCTCTTTATTTAAAAAGGTTTACGGGAATAGCGATTAATTTTCAATAATCCATTGATCGCAATTTTGAATCGCTCTATGCAATTTTAAGTTTGCATAAATAATCCCAACTTAAAAAGCCTACTTGCAGAACCAAATGTAACCTTTTTTCTACCCAGATCACTCACTAGCGACATGACATGTACATTTCAAAGCAAATTGAAAGATTTTTTTTTTCATTAGTGATTGAGCCATTTGGTATGCGCAACTCAAAGCCAATATAGATAGGTTTAGGACTGAACTGAACCCAACTCGACCCAAATATCTATCAGGTCCGACAAACCCAAAACAATATCAACCCAACGCGTAATGACCCGATACATACCCAACTGAACCATATGATTGCCACCTCAATGTATATATCACAACGCCACACCCTTACATTTATTTTCACAATAACCAACGAGATGTGGTGTAATGGTTTCTCAATTCATCCCTTAACCATGTTGCAAGGGTTTCAATCATTGCCCATGAAAATAGAGCATTTTTCCCAACCATTTATCTCTTAAAAGAACACCCCACGACGAATATGGTTAGTCATTATTTTCAATGGTAAAACCCTCGGTTAAACTCAAAAAAAAAAAAAACTTATATTTTCAAATTATTTCCTACAAAAGAAAGGATATGGGTATTCCTTGACATTTTACCACCCTTGACATTTTACCACCCTAATATTACAATGTTGTTCCCATTTGACCTTTAGTGGTCAAATTTCTATAACTTTGACCATAGTTTTTGTATTTAAATATTAAATTTTTTTGATAATAATAAAATTTTCACTTTGGTTAACTTTTATAATTATCAAAAATTATATTTTCTTTATAAAAATTTAATATTTAAATCCAAAAAGTAATGGTCAAAGTTATACAAGGTTGACCACCAAAAAACATTATGGGATGGAGGGAGTACAACACTTGAGTCGACAAAACCTACGGAACCCGACAAAACCGAATCGAACCGCCCGATTGCCACCTCATAAGAAAACCTTTGAAAGTTGCCGGGAACAAGAAAGACAGAACGGCATACTTAAACCCCCAAACTCAAATAATGTCTCCTTAAACCCCACTAAAACCCTACTACTCCTGGGTCCCACCAAATCCCCACTCTTTCATGCTCAAACTTCACCACCACCTCCGGAAATTCCGCTTCCACCCCTTCTCCACCTCTGCCGCCGCCTTCGCCGCCGTCGAGACCCCGCCCGACACGGTCCGATACATCGTTGGCGGGTTGCGAAGCCTCGGCCCGGACCGGTTCCTATCCGGGGGGCACTTTCGAGGGAAATTGGATGTGGGTATTGTTGATCAGGTTGTGGACAGGTTGAGGTGGGAGTGCCCGGAGTTGGCGGTCGGGTTTTACGGGGTTTTGAGGGGTGGGTATGGGTTTCGGCATTCTAGGAGATGTGGGTTTGTTGTTGCTCATGTCGTGGCGGCGATGAGGCGGGTGAAGGAGTTGGAGGGTGTTGTTATGGGGATCATTCATCAGGAAGGTCAGTTTTTTGATGTTCATAATTTCTACTTTTTATTCAATTTCTTATAGTCTTGCTCATTTGTTGCTTATAGAATTTATATTTGATGTGTGAGTTGAAGAACTCTATTGTTTAGATTGTGGTGTATTCCGTTTCGAGAATTCTTATATGCTTTCGGGTTTAGCTTCCTTTCGCTAGTTGAAAGGGGCACACATAGATATTTAGTTTATAAAGAATATAAGGAGAAAAGGAAAATTCAGATATCTGCATATTTGAGTTGGAAGAAGCTAGAGTTAGGTGTTGTTGGATTGGAAGTTGTTGTATATTGATGGCTATTGAATGACCCTCTTAATCTTTAATTATAATATTTGGCGCTAGGGGCGGATACAACTATTAGCGAGGGGAGGGGTAGCACAGTTTAATGAAATTTGGTTGAAAAATGGTAGGAAATAATAGAAAAGATAGAAAATTGTAGCAAAATAATAGAACCGCTACCCCCATTTTTATATATTGGATCCGCCGCTGTTTTGTGCTACTCGCGTTTTGCTATTATGTTATATTGTCCATCAGCTTGACTATGTGGTTAGGGAAGGGAATGCTGAATTCTAGCTCACTTTTGGTTGGTTCTTTGTAATGTGGTTAGGATCTGGCTCTGCTCCATTTCTTTGCGAGCTTCTTGGGAACGAGTTCTTGAAATGGGATGCAAATAGTCTCGTTTGGGATATGTTGGCTTTTTGTTATTCAAGAGGTGAGATGTTACACGATGCTCTTGTTGTTTTAACCAAGATGAAGGATCTGAATTTGCAACCATCAATATACACCTATGATAGTTTGTTGCAGAACTTGAAGAACACTGATATTATATGGGATGTTTATGATGAAATCAAAGCTAGAGGAATCCCACTGAGCAAGTTCACAAATCCCATTTTTATCGATGGGCTCTGCAGGCAGTCCATGCTCCAGCAAGCTGTACAATTTTGGAAGGAGACTGAAGGGAACAAGGGTGGAGCTTCTGTTGTCTCATTTAACACCCTTATGTCAGCTTTTTGCAGAATGGGTCTCATTGATGTTGCAAAGTCTTTCTTTTGCATGATGCTGAAGTCTGGACTTAATCCTGATATGTACAGCTATAATATCCTTATTCATGGATTGTGTATGGCTGGACTAGTAGAAGAAGCTTTGCAGTTTACTGAAAGTATGGAGAAGCTTGGAGTCGAACCTGACATTGTGACCTATAATACTCTTGTCAAAGGGCTTTATCTGCTTGGTTTGGTTGGTGGCGTTGAGCAGCTCATCCGGAAAATGATGATCAAGGGTTTGAACCCCAATATTGTTACTTATAAAATATTGTTGTGTGGTTATTTCCAGACTGGCAACGTAAAGGAAGCAATCAAACTGCTACATGAGATGGTTTTGCAGGGTCTTCCACTGAACATAATCTCCTATAGTATTTTACTCAGTTGTTTGTGTAAGATGGGGCAACTTGATAAGGCAATGGCCGTGCTTGATGAAATGGAAGCCACGGGAGTTAAACCAGATGCTGTTGTCTACTCTATCCTTATACATGGTCTCTGCAAGATTGGGGAGTTGGAGAAGGCTATACAGCTCTGCAATGAGATGTACTTGAGAAGAATGTTCCCTGGTTCTGTTGCTCACGGGGCAATTCTGTCAGCGTTATTTGATAATGGGATGATATCCGAGGCTAAAGTTTATTTTGATTTCCTGGCAAGGGGTAATTTGTGTTTAGATATTGTTTTGTACAATATAATGATTTATGGGTATGCGAAGTTCGGTAATATTGGAGATGCTGTAAATTTATACAATCAAATAATAGAATTGGGGATTAAGCCAAGTTTAGTCACATTTAATTCCTTAATATACGGGTTTTGCAGAAGAAAAAAGCTGTTAGTCGCCGGAAAATTGGTTGAGGCAGTAAAGACTCATGGACTTGTTCCAAATTCTGTAACATATACTACGCTAATGGATGGGTATTGCAACAATGGAGATACACATGCTGTGCTACATTTGCTTTGGAAGATGATAGCTGAAAATGTTAACCCAACACATGTCACATACACCGTCCTAATCAAAGTTCTCTGCAGCAAAGGGAGATGGCAAGAATGTTTCCAAGTACTTGCGAATATGTATGTCAACGGTCTGAAACCTGATCAAGTCACTTACAATACCATTATTCAATATCTTTGCCAATCTAAGAATTTACAAAGGGCATTTCTTTTACATGATGAGATGTTACTTCACAACCTCCAACCTAGTCCTGTCACTTATAATATTCTCATGTATGGCCTCTGCTTATATGGAGACTTAAAAGATGCAGACAAACTATTGTGTTCTCTACAAAATCAACATATTCATATAACAAAAGTTGCTTATACCACTCTGATAAAAGCACATTGTGTGAAGGGTGATGTGTCTACTGCTGTTTCAACTTTTCACTGCATGCTGGAGAAGGGTTTTGAGATCACCATCAAAGATTTTAGTGCATTCATTAACAGACTGTGCAAAAGGGGTTACCTTACGGAAGCAAAACTTTTCCTCTGTGTGATGTTGTCAAAAGGCATATCACCTGATCAGGTACTTTATGATGTGCTAGTTGAGGCCTTTGTTGAAGATGGTCTATGAGGAGCAATGGTTTGTATACTCTTCTATGTGAGAAAGCTGAGGTGGTGATGAGACTATGTGAGGTATGTGTCTGAAACTGGAAATTTAAGCTTTTTGTTTCCCTTACCCATTGTATTTTGATATGCATCATTACACTTATTTACTGCCATAGCCGACTGTTTACTTTCTTGCTTTTAATGGTCTTTCTTGCTTCTAGATACGATGTTTTCGACTTTAATGCTAGATAACAGTAATGACAAAGTACCTTTTCCTGATTTGTATTTCTTGTAAGTATCATAGAAGTTTAAAGGAAGAGGAAATATGTGGATTGGGATCACCAAATCATGTTATCAAACAATTTGCTTATTATGCTTTGAAAAGTTCTTTTTGAGTTTTTGGTATTTTAATTTTCCTCTATAGCTATTAGAGATTGAAAACTAGCCCAAAAATAGCTCCAGATAAAAGAATGACATATGTCGTTCCTTTATCCTTCTCAAATATAATATCTTTTGAGGAGAAATGGTTCAATGGGTGTTGACTGTCAGAAAACCAAAATCTTTGTTGATGATATGATTTATGCAAATCATCTGGTTAAAACTAGGTGTTGGTAACAACATGTATCTGTAAGGGCCTGTTCTCTTCAACTTATTTTCACTTATCTTATCTAATCTGAATTTTTCTTATTTTTCCTGATTGTTTCTGAACTTTTTTTTTTTTTTACTTTACTTATTTTTACTTATTTCTCTGAATTTTACTTATTTTTTCTTACTCATGTTGTTTTGATAGCTCAACTTCACTTATTTTTACTTATTTGTTTTATTTTTACTTATTTTCACTTATTTTCCTAAACTTTCCTAATTTTTCCTGAACTTTTCTTATTTCTTCTGAACTTATCTTATTTTTTCTGAAAATAAGTAGAAATAAGTTAAGGAGAACATGCCCTAACTATGTTAACAAGTATTCTATGAAGAGCCAAACACGCCATCACTCTATGTGCCAAAGCACCATAGTAGGAACACGGTCCTAGTGGGCACAAGGATACAGTAATATTATGAGATAGGACATCAGTTTCAAGATCTAGCATCACTTCCAGGGCAGTGCAGCTTACTAGTGTGGAATCAGATAGAAGTATCTGATCCACAAACGCCTTCAAGATTGACATGAATAACTAAAAGAGTAGCTTCATGCAATCAACAAAGAGACAATTGAATGGAGCAACAATATAAAAAAAAAAAGCGAGAACCAAGAAGGCACATAGAAAGGGCATATATCCAAGTTGGAATAGTGCAACAGCTTTACAAATGCAACATCTTCATTAGAGGGTAATGCATCAGGTAAAGACAACTAAATCATCTGGAGAGAAGAATCTGAATCTGATCAGTGAAAAGGAAAAACTCTTGCTGGATAAGATGGAATTGTTGAAGGTTGCCTTTTAACCTCCAAAAGTGGTTGTTAACTCTGCATCCGATACAGCGAGAGAGATCATATCATCTTCTAAACATCTACGCTATCTCCATTCAATACTTGGTCAAATTTTTCTCAGGCACTTTTGTCAAGATTACAGAGTGTAAACTAAATGGAAGCGGACATATTAAGGATGTGATTTATTGGAAATAAGCTGGAGAAACAGCATCTGAAAAGGAGAACTGGCTTCCTAGCAATCTTATGCAGTAGAATGACAGTCAAGAGTATCATTGTTTTGTGTGGAAGAAAATGATCAGAATTGTGATACGCAAATGTAGCAGCACCAAAACCCCCTAAACCAGCTTAAGGTGTGGCAGAGAATAGAGGAAATCAAGAGAAGACATCAAGACAACAGAGGTGAAGCATAGAAATAAGATGAGATGGGAGGGGAAACGTAGTGAAAATACAAGAGCTATTTTAGGGAGTGATGTAGAAAAACTCATATCCTTTAATTTGATTCTATAGTCATCGATGTATAACGGGATCAGAGTCAAGTCATCAACTAGTCCCACCAGCATACTACTTTCACATAAATCTTTGAGTGGACCAACATGATCCCACAATCATACAATAGTCAGGTAATCCAAGCCTTTTATTCCTGCCCTACAAAGTTATATAGCCATCTATGACTAGCATCAAAAGTTATAAATCAGATAAAGTCGTCCAAAGCTCAACAGGAGCTGAAGAATATTTTATAAAACGGCAGGATAAGCTTCCAAGTCAGACAATAGAGGTCAACTTTTATTCAGTATATGCCTTGTAGAGAGAAGGTCAGCATTGGAGGTTGAATGAAACAAGCCTTCCTATCATGAAATGGAGGGGCAGTCCAATATGTATTCAAAGAAGCAAATAACCACGGCATATCCATATATCTGATGAATATTTCAACATGGATATTAACCCTTTCAACAAACTCATATCCTTTTTTCTACTCTGAGGTTATCCCACGAGTAACTCAGTAAGTTGTATTAAGCACAAACACATTAGGCAGATAATATAAGAACTAAGACGAACAGAAGAGAGAAGCTAACAAGGGGATGAATCGAAAGCAAGCACGGATCCTTTCGGACGTCCTTCTAAAGGGATGTATATATGAAGGGTTATAAAACGTTTGAGCTCCTTCAGACTCTAGAATTCTATCTACATGAAATAATTAATATGCAGACGTGCAATCCCTAGTTCTACAATCTGAACCCTCCAGTAGCCCCCTCTTTCGAAATCATCTCTATCAAGATAAAGCTACTAGTGTACTTGTACAGCAAGGAAATAAAGGGTTCTTTGTCTCTTAGGGGTACTTTGTTCCATCTACAAAATACGGGCTTATTTCCATCCCAGTCATGTTATGGACAGCATTCTCAAAGACATTGCATATTTTTTTAGTGATAGATTTTGACCATCAATCTGATGTACAAGATAGTATTCCTATCAGTGCCAGCAGCAACTACTCAAGCATGAGTCACGATTGACATGAAAGGTAGATAAAGCGTCAATCTAGTACAAGCTGCTGGCAAGTCCATGAGCTAATTTTCTTTTCATTTGCGCAGGACCCCTCGTTTGAAGAAGAGGCGCCTCAGAGGTCCTGTTGCACTCAGAAATTACTTCCATTAAAAAATAGTTCGTTTTATTGAATGACAGGTACGCTGTCATAACCCAAGCACAGTACAGCTCATAAAAGACATGAGAATAAGAGTGCAAGAAGCAATGGCAGCTTAACAGATTAGGAAATCGTTCCTCGAAGAGAAAGAAAGACCTAAATTAGGTCTCGAGAGCATGAGTAAGCAGATAAAGACCAAGCTGACGGATAAAAAAGGATAAATATAACTATCTTCCCTCGCCTCAAACTAACAATTTGACTCTCCAATCCTGAAAATTTTCAAAATAATTGACCCCTGCAGATAATTAGTACTTCTACCTCTACTTTTAGTGAAATCCATAAAAGCATAAAAGAAAAAAAATTAGCAAAGAGTAATTTAATGGCCAAATCCCCTCCATCACTTCCTTTTTGATTGACTTATGAGGTTGCCAACCACAGTAATCTAATCTGAAGTTGATTTACTCTATCTTCTGGGCATACCCAATCTTAAGTATCTGTATTCCTCTCAAATCTCAAAGTATTACTGACACATAAATATCTCAATGCTTTCCTCCACTGAAGATATGTTTTTCAATAAAGACACTGAAAAAACATATAAACCGAATTCTTCATTGCAATCCTTTCTTGGTCCACTACCTTTAACCATTCAGACACTCGACCCGGAGTAGAATGCCACACAGGAGGTCACTTCAAGAGGGGCCCATTATGAAAGCTTGGTGGTTTTTTGTGAAGGCAGCACCAGCCTATTCCTCATTAAGAAACAAAGAAGAACTTCGTATGAAATTGCACACGATTGCCTTCACAAAGTCAGAACTTAACTCAAAAACTTCTGCACTCTATAGTCTATACCAAAAGATACGAATCAGGTGGCAAGCAAACATCCAGTTGTCATAAAATTAAATTAAGCTATTTATTCAGAATGACAATTGTGATAATTACTTCTTATTGCTAAAAGGACAAAAAAAATCCACAGTGCTTCCTCAAAGGAATACACGCAGATGCCATGAAAATGCATTTCAGAACTCAGAAGGGTCTCAAACTTATTTACAGGTATGCCATCTTTAATGGCAGTGAGCCAGTTTTCTGTCATTAACATGATTTTCCTGCGCTAAACATTGTGAAACCTGTAAAACAACATTAGAGCAAAAGCGGAGGAAATTGAATATTACAGTGTACCACCTCTATAAGCTCACAGTGGTTCCCATTCTCATCTCTCAAAAGGTAACAATGAGGCTCCTTTTTTCCCTCATAAAACTGCCTAAAAGTTAGGTTTGTCACCCAAACAATAGGGAATGTTTTTTTTTTTTTTTAATGACTGACGCTGGAGTTCAATTGTTTTATAAAAAGGGACTTTATTTTTATCTAGACAAAACACATTCTGCTCGATAGCTTTTGATATAGATAGAAAAGCGGGGGTTGAGAGCAAGGTTTCCAAGTTAGTTGTAAAGACAAAATCTTGTCATAGGCATATGATCCACCACCTGTTCATTTATGTTTGCACTCTGTTTATCTCATACCTGGGCGGCTGGGCTGGGCTGGGCCACAGTCAACCATTTCAGGACTTCAAAATGAATTACCGGCGACCTTCTCATTTGCTGTTTAACATGCTAGAAACCGAGAATCTTCAAGCAAACTGAGGGTATCCATATCTGCTTGATATTGGGTCAGACATCAGACTTGCATAACTTCCTCTGTAGGTTTATCTACGCCGGCGCTTACTTGAATATCTGATTTCACTGGATTCAGTATTACATACTCTCAGTTTCTATTTATCCTTCCTATTTGACTTTTTGGGCAAAGTGTCAAAACTTTGAACTTAAATTACCAAAAAATATAAACACATATAATATGGAATTAAACTATTTACATTTGTTTTCAAAATATGTTTTAGAAAATATATTGTTAGCACGAATGAAAAATATATAAAATTTTTGAAAGTAACGGTCAAAGTAGTGTATTATCAAGAAGAATAGATAGAAACGGAGAAAGTACTAACAAAAATGGCTATGGCGACCAGACCCTATAATTATTCTATGCCATATTTGTCCACTAGAGTTAATTTTTTCGGGTGCACTACCATGAGTAGCGTATTGAAAAGCTTGAGGTACACCGAGGCGATAGGACTGGAGCTTCAAGGTGAGGCACAAAGCGAAGGTGCTCACTTTGGCAAACTGAGGTGCACAAATTGTTGTAGTGTCTGGAATCTCCTCCATCATGGATTTCTACAGTTAAGGTACATGTTAACATGTATATAGTAAGATCCATACACATATCTTAAAAATTGAAGTAGGCAACAGCCGTCATTTTCGATGGAGTGTGCTACAGCAACGCCTCACTCGCTTCGGCCGTCTCGTTGCCTTGGTTCGCCCAGTGCATTAATGCCTTTGCGCCTTTTGAAACACTCAGTATGCCCCAAGCCACATGTTTGTAACAAGTTCTTCACTTGCCTCTTTTAAATCAAATTGAAACAACCTTGAATTGGCTTCACAATCTACATCTATGCTCCAATTTCAAGTATGGAGAAATCTTTCTTGGGGGCTACAACATTCTCGGATTCTCATTGTTTACTATATTCTGAACACTCCCAACTGCACATCAAATTGTTGGTAGTCCCATATTCAACGGAAACTATCCTCAAACATACTATGTAGGCAGATTGTGAAGCATCTTTTCCAGTAGAAGGAAAGCCCTTCAAATTTTTTTTCCAGAGCAGGGAAACGTGCAAGTTGCCACTCTCTGAAATCAGAAGCAGCATTGAATGTTTCACTAGAAATATGTAAATTTTGTCAGAGGGTGAGTTGTGAGGGTGATCGCATTCAGAGACATTAAAGAATAGATATGCAGCCATAGGTGAACGGCAAAAACTTAGAAAATGGCTTTCATACATGACTGCAAGAGGGTTGTTCCACAGTACAAAAACTTAGAAAACGGCTTTCATACATGACTGCAAGAGGGTTGTTCTACATAATGACTCAACCCACAGACTCAAATGAGGATATCCCAATCCCATCCTTAATCCATATCCTTGAGTCCTCACCATCAATGGTTGACACTTGACATAGTCATAGATGAGAGCTCCTTAATCTCCGAATCATGACGATGTCTTCGAAGACAAATTTTCCAAACCTGAATGAAATGCCAAATATGGAGCCTTCATGTAGATCGGAAAGTAGATAAATAAGAGGAATATCCACTTCCAAGAAACCTCACCCGAGAACAATTTCTCAACCACTATCTGACAAGGGGAAAAAAAGATGATACATTTGGGTCAGAAATTCCATGAATTGCAAATGAACACACAGGCCCTACTTACTCCTAAGTCCTCATAACCCAATGCCATAAAGCATCACGTTATAGGGGAAAGCGACAAAGGCACTACACTACAAAAGATGTGTTCTCGAGACCAGCCTGCCTAAACCCAAGCCACCTTCTGTAAGCGGCCTACACATGTATTGAATGGTCTTTCTTCTCATCACAAACACTGACCCATAAGAATTTTCTCACCAACTACTCAGTCTCCTCTATCACCCAAACAAAAATCCTAACGAAGAATACTCGACACAAAGATTTAAGCATTGCGATCCTCCACCAAGAAATATGTCACTTTCCAACCATCTAAGGAAACAACAGGCTCCTACAGGCTCGCAAAATGCCGTAGACTACAGATTACCAAGTGGCACTACGATAAGACGTTCAAACTTATCTCCTCTTCAAAGATGAGCTCAAAATTTGCATAATAAAGTATACTGAGTTTCAGCAGCTAAAACGAGGATTGTATCATCGGGAGATGGAAGATGGAAAATCTTAACTTCCTCTCTTCCAAATATACAAGTATACAACCCTCTAGAAATCCAAGAGCACATTGACTACCAAAGTCTCCAGGAATGGGGACAAAGAATTCCTTTGACTTGGTTACACTCTCTAGCACTCAAAACTTTAGCCCATAAAGAAGCTAGGAACAAACCCCATCCACAAAGATAATCCAAATAATGACAACTTTATCGAGAATTTGATCCATCCAAATACACCAAAATGTAGCCACCACTGCGCATTTCTAATTCATAACCTCTTCCTAAAACCGCAAAACCAACATGCAAAAAACAACAAGTCACCATTTCCCCACTAAAATTTAACTATCACTACCAAATGACGTAAGCCAGAATGCACTTAGTGACTACACTCCCTATCTCGATTGTAAATAGTACACACACAGGCTAAGAATAATAGGAGGTCTATGACGTTGGATCTTTTGTAAAAGAAAGAGAATACTATTAATGAATAAAGTGTAACACCCTATGTTCATATGACTATATGAGTACCACATTGGGATATTGTGATGGTTAGATATGGTTCATAAGTAATTTCACCCATCTATCTTAGAAACAAGAGCTTCCCCTTTTAGACTTAAGTGATGATTATATGGGCTCAATGTGGGACTTCTCCTTTTATTGAGTTGAGTTATGTGGTGAGTGTGTGGCGTGGGTCTAGATCACCTGTCTAGGAGAGGAAAACTTGGTCTTATGAGTGGCAATTGGTTGGCTTAATGAGTACATTAAGCTTCTTAAGTTGGGAAGTCTGAAACACCGTAAGTTTATATGGAACCACATTAGGATATTGTGATGGTTTGATATGTACGTCAGAGATTTCAGCCGCCTATTTTAGAAACACGGACTTTCCCCTTGGCGCATAAGTGAGGATTATATGGGCTCACCCATGGACATCCCATTTTATTGGATTATACTACGACGATGGTGAGTTGGACTCTCACACAAATCCAAAAAGAAAAAAAAAGTGGTCCTCCAAGCTACAAAAATATACTTAAGGGCCGCCTAATTTCTTTGTATCAGTGAAATCAAGATACCATTGAAAACATACCCGTGAAAACATCTGAATCTTGAGCCCATGAAAAGCAAAAAACTACCCATCCCCAAACAAATTCCAAAGATTTAGATTCTCCCAGCGAAAGGCAAGTATTCCGCTCCATCAAAATACATCAAATACAACTAACCCAATGCAGTTTCATATCAGTTTCCCTTCTTCAATCATGCCTAGACCAGAGAGCTCACATGAAGAAAATTCATCAAAAGAGCCACATGGTACAGGGCTACAGGCCACATCATTTTTATTTTTCTTTGATGAAAAGTAAATTATTATAAACAAGGGAAAATAGCTATAGAGGACAAGACGTCCACCTAGCTACAGATATTATAAAAGTGTCCAACTCCTTTTGAACATCAATAATTGGCACCCTTCGAAAGAACCCTTGGCATTTGCCCAAATGGAAGCTACAGCCTGCCCCCATAAATAAACAAGCATTTCGCTCTAAGCTAAATACACCAAAGGACTGCCAGCCTGGCACACCTCCAAAGCAACTTCGCTTCTTTGCTACCTCCGAAAACAATAAACCTCATATGAAGGAAATCTGTCCAAGTAGCAGGACACACCCAAAGCTCATCCGAAATATTAAACAGCTAGTTAAACCTGACTACAAAAGTCACATTATAAAAACAGATGAGAGACACCTTCAGAACTCTTCCCACACATTATACAGACAAAGATAAAAAAAAAAAAAAAAAAGCATCTCTGGTTATTATTTGTAGTATCTTTGCTGTCTTAATTCGGCATTGTCTATAAAAACAATAAGTTTGTCTGTCCACCTCTCATAAGGAGGCTTTTGCAGATGAAGATCCCAAAATTATCCACATTAAAAGTAAAAAGATCAAACCATAGCCTTACGGAAATTAGAGTCCGAAAACCCAGGGAAACAACAAACACAGAACATCTTTGGAAATCCACGGATCTTCCTATAATCTAATACAGCAGAGTGTACTCTTGTAAGAGTAATGCCCAACACAGCATCTGACAATTGGAACCTGATCCTAAAAATGTTGCTTTCAAAGATATATAAGCAACGTACATGGAAACAGGTTTTGAAAGTGATTTGAAATTCAGTAAAAGCTTGTTCAAATGTAAGTGATGCTATTAAGAGTTCCAGACTCAAAAAATTTCAAGGAATTACACCAGTATGTATAGAAAATTGCTAGTGTCCTAGAAACTAGACTCGTTAAAATTTACTTCTTTTAAAAGAAAAATAATCTTATTAAATATGAAAAGGCTTCCTCGCTGTGAAATTACAGAAGAGTCTTATTACGAAGTACAGTTATCAGGACCCCCCTACAAGCACAAACAACCTTGGAAGCTAGAAAAACAACCCAGTGCCAAGTAGATTATAAGGACTGCAACTTCCCCAATAAAATCTGGAACTCCGCTCAGCAAGAAAACATTAGAATACACCCGAACACAGCGAGCATAGCAAATTTCCACGACCATTTTCTTTCTTTTCCCTCAGGCAAACCCACATATTATGATATGTAGAAACTCCACCACTCCACACTGAACGAGGACACACCAATTGCTCCTCACTAAAGCCAAAATAATTTGAGTCAAAGGCTGTAAGCAAAATCCAAGTGAAGGAACGAATGCAAACAAGCAAAGGAGCAAATGCAAAACAGACTCGGCACTCCCCCAATGCATAACACAAACAGTTGCGGTAAGAGCATTATTAGGCCTACGTCGTTGCAAATTATCGTGAGTGTTAGTTCTCCCTAATACCAAAGTCCTCAGAAAGCCCGCACTAAAAGAGGAGCTTTAGTTTTCCAAACCCAATAAGCTTTTGTCCGGCATGTCAGACCACAATCCAAGTTTTGTCTGTCAATGAATGACCTAATACACATCTGAAATCTAAAAGAATGGCATATAAGCTTGACATTAAGTGTAAAATCATGTCTCTCAGAACTTCATAGGCTTTTGCTGGAGTTGACAGGTTTTCCAAGAAAATAAAGTTAGTTTAGAAAAAACTTGACAGTCTACTGACTGCATTACGCTTAGCTCATTACGTATACTGTACCATCTATGACATGCTGATAGAAAATAACCATAGAAGCAACCTTACAAGAACAGGTTCAAGGAGCACTCATATAAACACAGCTGATGAACCTACACACGAATCAAAATTCATGATATGTGTAAACAATAGAATATGGAAAGCATGATGTATTACAATTATTGCCATCACACTTTTCACGCCTCTGTTTCAAAACTTCCAATTTGGACATGAGAAGACATCGTGCAGAACAGTACTAAACCAGCTTGTTTGCAACACTGAAAATTCTCTCACATCAAAGAAGTGGAATCTTTTTTTTTTTTTCATCATTCATAATTAACTAGAACAAACCACCAAGAACTACACATTTACTTCGATATATTACATGTAATACTTGCTGCAAAATAACAAATGTTTCAAAGTATTTGTCTTATGCTTGCGCGTGTTGGGCTAACAGCACTTATGCGCCAGCTTTTATCAGTAGTGCAACCTCAATTTTTAACACATTCCATGCTGTTTAGCTTTATTGGTGATACCACCTCCTCCTGATGCGTGATAAAATTCTATTGAAGCACTAGATAAAGCCACTTTTACAAGGTTATGCTAATTGATTTGCCATTCTGCATCTGAGATCTAGAGCAGAAGACACCAAAAGGACTGAAACATTTTAGTAACACATTTATGTTCTAGTGTCCGTTTGTAAATATTAGAATTGGCAATAACAAATTTTCTCATGTGTGGTTTACAGATTTGGCAGAATGAGGCTACAAACTTGAGGCAACAACTGCACTACTTACAAGAAAGCCACAGGTAACAAGCTAATGTCACACTCAAAACTTGGATATAAGGCACTAAAGCAACCAATACAAAGTTCTATGTATGAGAAATTAACACTTGTTCAGTCAGCAATAGGATATGACGGTATGGTACCATGCTGACCTTTTATGTCCATGTGATGAAATGCCAGACTAGCCTTCCCGCATCTATGTCACCTAGCTCGACAGGAAACAGGATGTTGGAAGTCGGTTAGCATAGCAGAAATAATGAATGCAGAGTCAGACAATCGATTCACTGGTCCAGAGAAAGCAATAAATAAACAAGTAATCTGGAGCCAAAAAATAAGGGCATCATTGCAGCACTGAAACATTGAAGAGGGAAACATGACAGAACAACAACAGTGGGCACATAATAGGTTCGACATTGACAAAATGGCATTTGCATTTGTCATAAAACATGTGAAAGCCTTTTCCTAATTTAAAAGAAAAAAGAAGTGTCTGAAAGTCCGGTAAAAGAATCAATGAAACCTCCATGTAGGTTTATGGAAAAAAATAGAAAAGAAAGGCAACCCATAGTCACTTTTAATACCATAGTCAACTTTTGACAATCAAATGTATTTTGATGATTCCAATAACATGTCTGTGCTAGGCCTAAAGCTTGTAGTTCAATGATTGCAGGAGACTAATGGGAGAAGAACTTTCAGGTTTGAGCATCAACGATTTGCACAACTTGGAAAACCAATTGGAAACAAGCCTGAAAAGTGTACGAATGAGAAAGGTGCAGCTCCTCTACATACATGCCGGGGATCATCAAATAGAAGCCTTATTACTTACCTATCTTCGAGACACTAAGTATTACAAATAACAAATTGCGCTATTATTTGCAGGGCCAGCTCCTATCCGAGGAGATCAAAGAACTCAATCGACGGGTCTCCTCATCTACGATATCTATTAAATTCACTTCTGAGGTTTATGACAAACAACTCTGACAATCATTGACCTTGTTACAGGGAAGCGTCATTCAGCAAGACAACATTGAATTATATAAACAGGTTAACCTCATGCAAGAAGCAAATTCAGAACTACAGAAGAAGGTAATGATCAGCACACCAATAACAAGCATAGGACACACTAGAATTAAGAATCAAGACCAATATTTTGCAACAAGAAGCCATTTGTAATATTTTTTGCAGTCTCTAATAAAAGATTTTGGATCTTAGGTGTATGGACAGCAAGATGTTGATCAGACACAGCAACACCCACACATGTCACACCACGTGAAAGATGGTTATCACATACATGCACCAATCGATCTCCAGCTAAGCCCGCCAGAGCAGCAAGACAAGGGGACATCCACAAAAATTATGAAACTTGGGTAGTCATATACTCTTACCATGCAACGAACTTCAGAATTCTATAAAATCATCAGTATTTTATAAATGACACTGACCTTATCAATTTCTTCTTTGTAGCTTACAACTGCATTAGTGAAGAGGGTATCGCCGATGCCATACCACATGCTTAGCCGACAACCATCAAACGACATTTCTGCCTGAATGGCGCAATGCATGTCCTGGTAGAAGATATTCAGCAATTATCTACAGATTTGGTACGATTTGATGCATAGAACTAATTAGTATAGCTGGGGAATGACCAGCAACAACTAGTTATATGACTCAAGCAATAATTTGCAAGGAGAAGTGCTTGATTCAAAAAAAGAGGGTATGTGCTTGTTTCCATTGTCGTGTGTTTGATGACATAATATGCTTGAACATGTAGGGCCATTGCTTGTGCAATAAATAACAGAATGTTTTCCAACCACATGAATCTGTAAATATCATCTAGACAGAAGCTTTGGAATGTAAACTAGTGAACTCTGCTATTCTCTTACAATTATTATAGAAAGAATTTGACAAGCCACTTCTATGATAGCAAAGTAAAAAAAGCTGTCTACAATTGTACGCTATATTTGACAGTGGGGTCCCAGGTTTTTCTTTTTTCTCTTTTGCTTTTGAAATACCATATCTAGTTTTGATACAACGTCACGGAATAGCTAGTCTGAACCTTTTAGACAATGAAAAAATCAAGGATTTACAGGACAATAATCGAATAAAGTATCACAATCATATATTAAGAATTTACAGGACAGAAGAAGAATACTCAAGGTAAGCCAAAGGAAATAAGTTGGTTTAGGTATCTCGCAGGGAAACATTTAGCAAGTCCAAGTAGCAAATACAAGTCATCTCTCTTGAACCCATCAGGCAAGTCTAGCAAGCAAGAGGGAAAATTATGAAACACTTCTTGCTACTGAATGGTGCATCAGCTGGACACTGATGCTAGGTTCTGTATTATCAGGCTTGACCACTATCAATTTTCTGAACAAATCTAATTTATATAATTTCACTTTTGAGCTCACTGCATATCTGTTCCAGGGTGATGAAATTGTTGAAGAACAAACAATCCTCAACTCTTTTAACAGTAAAATACCAGACACAGATCTTTATACACAAATGGCCATAAGTTTCAGCAAAGTCACTCCTTATTCTGGAATTACAGTAATGGAGGATAAGATAACAAGAAAAAGGGTGACAGAAAAAAATAGAGTTAAATCTAACAGCTGGTGTATTTTGATAATATTTACTATTATGTGGTTTTTCTAGGTAATTATTGGGGTATTTGTTATGAAGAGAAAATCAGGTAGATGTATTTCTTGGTTTCCAACTTCTTTAAGAATTATGCCATGTTATGACAGCTAATTACTGAGAGTATATTATTATTTTCAGCTTCCACTTCGGTCTTTTCTGCCTCGATTGTCCCCTTACTTTTTCATCAGTATCCTCTAATAAACTCCTGTTGGTTACTTCCATCTGTAAACCTATTCCACTTCTAATTATTTCTCTAGAACCTCTGTTTTCTCCTACTTCTGTCCCCCAATCTCTATTATCTATCACATAGCTTCTCGTTCATATGTTCAACAAACACACCACCTAATGACGATGCCACAAACGTTGGGGTCTAAGGAGGTCATTAATCATGATGCATGTTTGCATCCACTTTTAAGCAAAGAGAAGACAGAAGAGGAAAGGGAAGCTATGAAACAATAATGAAAAAGTGGGTTAGGATATGGCAAAGGAGACGAGCCTGAAAAAAATGGAGAAAAGTACAAACAGGATAGCACGCTCTCACAAGAATTACAGGAAAACAAAACAAGAAAAAAAGACTTAAGGAAAAACCCAAGTAGTAAATGCCCCTTAATCCTATGTAATAGTGAACAAAGAAAATTAGGAATCCTCTAAATAAGATCAATGTCTAACTTGAAAAGGCCAATAATGGAGCGCAGACCTGACATCAGCAACATATCATAGGAAAGTTGTGTCAATCACTAATAAGAAGGTTACAACTCTGAGACACCTAACGATTTCCCTAAGATTGCTATAAGTCGACAATATAGGCAACGAAAGATATGAGGCAAACAAAATTAAGTGACTATAAACACCACCACTCTCCCAGCCCAAATGACAAAACAGATGAAAAGAACGTAATAAAAGCAACAATTGAGAAGCAGCAGGAGATAACAAACAGAGTAGCCCTCATCGAAAGAAGACCGTCATGCAGCTACAGCACAAGGAAATGACACCAACTGAATCCCTCAACCACCTTACAGAAAACTACCGATATCTCTTACCTCAATTAACCCTTTGTCACCTTTTAGTTACAAATGTAGGTCTTTCATCTAGGCAGGTCAGAACCATATCCCATGTCCAAACCTGAGTCACGCCGTATCAACATGGGCATGGTAGGATTCATAAGCTTATGTATATAGGACTCTACCTTCCTTGTCATAATGGTTTAATTTTCATCTTAACCACAATAGACTAATTTTATTGTTGCATTTGCAGCAACTATTGTCGTAATGGTATTTGTTCCAGCCTTATAATGCAGATAGATCTCCTGTGCGTCCTGTCCATACAAACAATTCTGCATTTCTTATTGGAAAAGATCATCCATAAAATATTACACTACATTTTCCTTCAGAACGGAAAAAAGTATATTCTTTAAAACACAAGAATATTTCGATTTCTATAACTACCATGTATCGCATATTTTATGTTCTCGGGAATGATCATATTTCCTACTATGTTCTGTACTAACTACTAATTGGCATTCACCAAACTTGATGAACTGGGCAGTAGTAAAAAGATGGCTAAAAACACAAAACGATGACTTGTGTATTACAGCTCCAATGTTCAGGCAACCAACTTGCCTTCAGGGGAAAATGCTCATAATAGTTTCCCACTTTATCATCAACACAAGAATTCTCGTTTAAAACGATATATCAGTACTCTCTTGGATAGCAACTAATTGAAGCATGATATGCAATTTACAAGTTTCCTAGATTCTTAAAATCTGATCATTCCTTTTTCAATTAGGTGACACACGAGCCTTGCGAAACCAGGAGAGGGTAAGGGAAATTCAACCCACTAGGAACTCCGGCACATGCTTGAAACTAGGCTCTCAAGCCTAATATAGATAGAAATAATTCGATCTTGGCCCAATAGTAGCTCTACTAATATAACATTTGAATGATACCACCAATCGATTCATCTATTAAGGTTAGTCTAATAACACATGTAGTCACATCATTTAGAACTCTTAGCACAGTCATATAACTTTTACATTGAATTTCTAATCAGAAGCAGAGTACTTCATTCCATATAAATTTGTCCAAGTCACGAGAAGAACTTGCCAAGTGATCAACACCTTATTATTGCAGGGTCATAACCTATTCCTATTATCTCCAAGCCATACGGAAGATATCAAGCCAGGAAAGGAGACGAGTACATGGTTACAAAACTTACAACACACATTGGGAATTTGTCCATGTAATGTCTTATGTAAAATGTATGGATAAATTATAGTAAACAAACCCTTGGTTATTTAATTTCTACTTTAATAAAAACAAGAACAAGTTTATAAGCTCATATCAACTTCAAGCATAGAACCAGTACAAGAGCACCAGATATAAATAGAATGGAAGCCAGACACCATATAAATTCTATTGTTTTTCTCTTTTGTACATAGGAAGACCAAAATACTACAGTAAATGGACCTTGAGTACATTTATCTACAGGTTAATTGTGTTGATTTTTGAGTTTATGAAATTATGAAAGGATCATCAAAAAAACTTGCGTTCCTTGTTGAGATGTTAGTGATCGATTCAAGAAACGCAATTCATTGCTTGAGACCTTTGTGATCGATTGAAGGTATCAAAAATAGCAGCCTAACTTTCAAATTCCTTGAGAGTTGTTCATATCCTTTACTTTCTTGCAAATTAAACACGGAATACCCAGAAAGAGTGTGTTTTCTAACTTATTCACTTACGCAAATGCATCACAACCCCCTTAACATAATCTTCTCAAATCTCCTAGAGCCTTAGGTCTCTCCAAATAACATATCCGAACAATCTAAGATTTTTCTCGCGTATTCACTCCTTTTCCTTTGTCTTTGAGAGGACTATTCGTTCTCTGATACTACTAATCTATCTTTATTGAAACACATGTCTAGAAAATAGAGTTTTGTCTACTGTACTTATCCTCTAGGAAAATCACATCTACTATTTTTTAGTTACACTGTTCTTGATCTATGACATAATAAACTGCCTATGCACTTGCTCAATAATATTAACTACTGAACATTGATGTTTATCTGACTAGAAACATAAACAGAATATGATGAGATAGATCTGAATATCTGATTGCATCCTAACTTCATCAGATTAAACCAAACAGAAAATTTGAACCAATGAGTTGATTTTGGATTGAACAAGGACACATGTAATTACATCTGACCTAATTAATATCATGCTAAAGGATTTTACAGTTTGACAATGTCAAGCTGACCAGCAAGATGCTACATCCAAACATGACAGGATATTAAGACGACATGTACAATAAGGATCATGTAAGCACAACACATCGGGCCCATAAGTTAGAAACACAAAATAGGAGGAACACACAGAAGAAGTCCACTACAACTTGAATGTTGTGAACGCTGCAGGAACAGCATGACTGAACATCATGATCATTAGAAAGAGGGATTGATCCTACCATGAAAAGGTTTTAATAGATAATGCAAGCATATTCTTCCAACTCCCAAAGCTCTACACATAGGCACAAGCAATGAAAAGTGAAATGAATGTGATCATGAATTTTGGAAGATAATGCAAACATATTATTCCAAGGCCCCATACAAGGCTCAAAGCAAAGAGAACATGGAAGAGAAAAGACATGTAAGCTGGGAACAAGTCAAAATACAAGCAAACATCATATGCTGATGTGCCCATGCAGATTAACCAAAAAGAAATAGAAAAAAGTCCACATAAAGTTTAGTTTCACAGAGAAGATGCTCCATACTCAACGAAATGAGAGGGCAACAAAATAGAACTGAGCAACATGCGCTCGAATATAAGAAGGAAGAAATCATGAGGTAATCTGTTGACCGAATTATTCGAAGATGTAGGACGCTGAGGATGTAGAACTACTGTGAGAGTTAATACACATGGATTGAAAGTCGTATTCCCAAAGCTTAATGACAGTTCAACAAAGAAGTTGTTCAACAGGATGCTTTTTTAGATGAAGAATGTTGTGTCCTTCACGTTAAGGTAAGCTTTTCCTCAATGAGGTTAAAGAAGAACCAAAAATGGCATTTCGTCTATGTGATAAAAATGAGATGGTGAGTAAAAGAAGAAGTCTATTTTTCACTACTTTGGTTGAAGATGAAATCATCTCGTGGAATTTTCGAACTTTGACGCAAAGAAGAAAACTTATTGTTTATGTAATACATATTTCACAAACCAAATGCCGCCCCTATTGAGGTTCTTTTTTGATTAAATACTACATGCGAGTGAGTGCAAAGAATTTGTTCACACACTTGTTTAGAAAAGCATCAACTAGCCTTCTACTTGACATAATACAAGTATACCAGCTTTAAATTCAGTTAGTGTCTAAAACTCATTTCCTTAATATAGCATTTCTCTTTTGAAGTTTGAGCCCAATACTTCATAGCAGATTAAGAATAACATAAGAAGATGATCTCGGAACGTCAAAACTCAAAACAAAGAAAATGCTACTCATGCCTGCCCATATAAATTCATATATGGTTACCAAATCTCCTATTTTCACTCCCTAACTTCAAGTATAGTATAAGATAGGCAACACTCTACTTGTCAAATTCTGGCAGGAAACTAAAAAGGGGAGATTACTTGTTCTCAGATTTTCAATATCTCACCTCTATACCCTCAAAAATCACTGATTTTTGTTTCTGATCCTTCTTACTAGTACTGATTTTTGCTTAGAAACCACATGAGATAGGCTCAGCTGTGAGCTGTAGCACTAAGTGTTCCAAAAAACACTCATTTAGCCACAAATGTATTTACTTGGCAATATCCTCAACATGCCTACTATACTCTATATTTATCATCATCAACCTATATTTGAAAGTCCAAACGCCCCCCAAAAGGTAAAGATCTTCACTGCTACCATGGATTGTTTTATACACCATTTAGCTCTTGTATATTTGTTTCCTGTGTTTCTTTTTCCTGAAATATTCTGCACATTTCAAACTCCTAAAGTTTACTTCTTAATTTTTTTCTACAGTTCCAAAATAATTCTTAAAATTCCTCATATTTGTGAACTTTTCAAAGGAGGCGACCTAACTTATAAGAGGGTGTACATAATAGAGCTTATATTCTTCAAAGACCTGGGTGGTCCATTCTTCTTAAGTCTTGACCTAATTTTGTTTCTCAGCAAAGAGAAACACTTGTTCACTTCTTATACTTATTTCTACACTGTAATAAGTTTTATTTGTATTGGTAAGATATGAGCCCCCCACATTGAAGCCAACAAAGGATAATACCCGTCAACATCATATCAAACCCATGTTGTTGTCGGCCTCCCTAGACAAGAAAGCCCAGTTCTAGACTATCCTTCACTCTCTCCATAAGGCACTAAGAGATGAACCTTGGGATAGAAGGTTGTCCTAGACTAATTTTACTCCTATAATAAGAGCAAAAAATAAAAATACCAAAGAAAAAGCAATATTACACACAAAGCAATCACTCTATGTTACTCCAACTCTTCGCTTTTAGGGCCATACCCGTGACAACATAACGCAACAAGAATAAGGGTGCATAATCTGTACCTTAAACCCCACCTTATAGTCCGACACTTCTGAAAGAGAAGTGAGAAAGGAATGCTGGCACAATAGAGATACAAGAATAGAGAAAGGCATGAAATATTGTACCTTTGCTCCATCTCAAGCACTTTATCTTAGCTATTTTTCTATCTCTTTGACTGATCTATGGACCCATCATTTTTCATCATTCTCACTGTAGAATAGCTTTATGGGTCTAAGAGTCTAACTACTTGAACCTCCACAATCAAGTTTGTGTTTTAATACAAAACTTAACACTATCTTGTGTCCCAAATTACGAATCATGGCAAGTCAACATCCGGTCACCGTAAAATCTAATTAACATTATGCCCCTCAGGGAGTTTTAATTCGTCTACATCAATGTGACAACTTCCGTTTTCTAAAGTAAAACTAGGACATCAATTTCAATCGTTCGTCATTAGGCGGTTTATCCCACTGACTAGGTACGAAAAGTAGAGATACCCCCCATTGCATATGGCCTATAAGCATATGTCATGTACATGCACTTATTAGGAATTCAGGATCTTTATACATTATTATAAAGAAGAAACATCTACGAAGGGAAGGTAATCTTCATAACCTAACCATAACAACTATTTTCACATCTAAAGACTGTGGTTTATAAAAAATTGACGTACTACTTGGGAAGGTACTTGGGAGTTCTGTCATCAAACAGTTGGATTATGTTATGAAGTCTAATCAATCTACAAAATACAGGTGTTTCAAGAAAAAACTATTTCACATTGAAGGGAACGTACTCCAGGCAGGTGCAGAGATAAAACCACCCAGCTCCACTACCCACAGCGGGTCTGACCTTCTATACCCATCCCCACCCCCACAACACACCTTACCTTTACCTATCCCCAGGGTTTTCCGCCCCACTGACATCCCTAGGCCCTACACTAGGAGAATAATGGTCGTGCACTGATCAACTGTAAACTATATAGGGAGTAAAAGGAAATAACTTGCAAACTAATACAAGGCAAACAAGAATGTTCCGAGGCCACGTGAAGAAAATAAAATTGGCAGCATGTCAGATAATGCTGCTGCGGCAGCAGCCACACTAATTTCAATAAGAACAACTTGCACCATCCCATTAGCAGGACAAGGCAAATGAACATCTTTCCAATTTCCAAGGCCACAAAAAGAGAACACAAATGATAATATAACATGAAGAAAAACTGAGGTCTATATGCAAGTGGTAGCAGATAGCGCGATTTTACATCAAAGTAAGCAAATTGCTCACCCCACTTGCATTGCAAAAGCAGATGAACACTGGAGACAAGGTTAGCCGCAGCAGCAGACCTAACTACCAAGTTGGTACTATTATATTACCATCAAACTCATAGAACTCAAACAAAAGGAGCAAAAGCACAGCATTCCACATACATGCACCTACCCCATATAACAATACTCCGCACTAGTACTAATCACATTACATTAGTAATTATATTAAGTAAACCATAGTACATTAGTAAATATATTAAGTAAACCCCAGCTGACAATATTGAATCTTTCTCCAAAAAGATGAACAGAACACAGTAAATAAACCACTTAGACAAAACCATAAAGCATGTAAACTTAGCTATCAGTGTCATTAAATTAAACCATTATTCACACATGGTAAATTACATTCATCCATCATGGTGTAATTTGACAAAATTTATTTCCTTTTTTTTGGGCTTAAAATGAGCCACAAAGTCCAGATAGGAATCGAACCCCCAACCTCGCAGTTAGGTGCAAAGAAAACAGTAACTCACCATATATAGACATCCAAGAAGACATGCATTTCATATATGATGATCAGACCAAACAACTGAAACTTTTTCACCTGGAAATGATTAAATGAACAGTTGGTAATGTTAAAAACACGTACAGTCCAATTATGCTTACAGAATATTAACAGCTAGTATCACAGTAACATTAACATACGACAAAGAAAACACTTACTTACCATGTTGGCACCATTTGATCTCCATCGAAATGAAGATTAAAAAGTCGCAGAGATGAAGGGAATATGGGAACTATGGAGAAGAAGACATTGTACAGAAGCTTAGGATTGTTTAATGATTAGTCAAGGAAAATATCTGAAGTCACTATCGTATGCTCCATGGTACGTTATTATATTATGAAAACTTTGGTTTGGTCGTATAATGATCAACATGGGGGTGTCAAGTGTGTACGTTCTTTGGTGTCATGGGACTTTTTGTGGTATGGTAAATGAAATGATTTTGTGTCTTCAATGTGTACATTAGTAATGGACTTAAGTATAAGTTTTAGTGTTAATTGGAGTAAAAATAAGGATATGATTTGGATTAATTATTTTATTTTATGAGTAGACTTTATTGGGTGAGTAGAAGATTAATAGTCGCTATTCTATTTTTTGATATTTATAGTGCGTGTACATCTATGGTTTTATATTTTCGATAATCTTATGTCACGACTACTACGTAAGCCCATTGCTTATCATTATTGGGGTTGTTATATACATTCATAAAAGATTTGTATTCTGATGGTTGATATGTAGCCATTCTTGGGAAATATGTGAAAGATGGACTAAACATTTGAGCAAAGTGGAGTACAAGCCACTCTTTTGATGAGCAACTGTGACATTCTTTTATTTGATGTAACATGGTTTTCAATGAGATGGGAAACAATAATTTGATAGTGATTGATCAGGTGGACTCCATTGTGTGAGTAGACGGTTAAGGTTCATCTACCTATTGTTATTTTATAATATTTGTAGTGCGTGTACATTTGTATTGGTTTTAAAAATGCTGATACTCTTATGGCATGATTACTACGTCAGTCCATTGCCTATCATTTATGCGGTGATGCCTATAATATATGACTTTTGTTATTATTGTTATATGCATTCATAATAGATTATGTTTCCTAATGTTTAATATGTAGGCATTTTTGGGAAATATGTGAAAGATGAACTAAACATGTTTGGGCAAAGTGGGGGTACAAGCTACTCTTTTGATGTGCAACAGTGACATTCTTTTAGCTGATGTAATTGGGTTTCCAATGAGATGGAAACAATCATTTGATAGTGGTTGCGACAATGAAAACAATTCAAAATTAAATAAGTATGAATACCTAATATGATATACTTTGCTAATAAGCCTGTTGACAAATTTGTGATTGTTGTGGGGGGAATCTCAACAACAATGATGCTATATGGTAATCGAGTTGTCTATTACATATGTTTCTACTAGTACTTTGTTAGAGGGTAGTCGTTTCGGGTTAGAGCAATGGAAAACTTGCACTAAATACCACTTGATGTATCATGGTCAGCGGTAGACAAGACCCTTGATGGTCTATCCGCGGAAGCCCCTCTGATGTCTTTTTACCTAGCGGTTTCAAATTGACTTGCATAAATTTGCGATTTCGTAGAGATATTAATGTATGTCCTCTTGACACATGTCTACCTTGCTTAGATGGGCTATCGTATAATACAAGCAACGGTTGAAAATTAATCAGTAACCACCCAATAAGTGAGTATAATCACCCGATAAGTGAGTATGATTTTCCTTTTCGGTAAAGAAATTTAATTGTGTTGAAAATAACAAGCCCAATCGGCCCAAGCCCAACAGACTAACACGACCCGAATACACGACCCGTACACACGACCCAACTCAACCGAGTCAACGCTACCACGACTATGTCACTCTCTCTCCTCCGAACATGCCGGAAAATCACCCCAGCGCCACCGCGACCACCGCCGGCGCCGCAACTCCGGCGGCTCCGATCAGACGCGACACTAGAATCCATCTCAAAATCCGCCGGCGAGAAAACCCCTGTGGTCGCGCTATACAATTACCCGTCGTTTTCCGGCGCATTTTCCGCTCTCTTTACTCACCTCTACCACTCTCGTCTTAACCTCCCTTGCCTCATCTTGCCTTTCTCCTCCGTCGTCCCTCTCAGGTCTATCTCTCTCCTTTGTTTATTTTCGTTATATATGTTTGCCCGTAATTAATATTTGCATGTTTTATTTTCTATTTTCCATATGGAATTATTGAACATGGGATGAGGTTACTACATGTTTATATGTTTTCCTGTTGTTGTAGAAAAGAATGAACAATTGCATGTTAATTGTTCAATTAGTTGAAACCTTGTTTTATTTTCGATCCGATGGAAATGCGGAGCATCGGAGTTGAAGTACTAGTAATTTGCCGATCGAATTTGTTGTTGATTGTTTGGGAACTTATTTGTTTTATTCGATCGAATTGCGCGTCATTTGATAAGAACTTAAGAAGTAGTGCTAGTTTTTTAGCTGATATGATGATTTTTACCAATGTCGCGTGATTCGCTGTATGCTCCCATAGGCCGAACGAATTCGAGAATGGAGTATGCTACCCTTAGGTGCACTAACGTCGTTGGGGGATTAACTCAATTTTAAATGGAATACGATGGGGAAAAGAGAAGATACGATGAACGTTCTCAAAGTTAAGTTGTATACTAAGGAGCAATGACCATGACTTTGTGGAAAGAGGAAGTATTTTCTAGTTTTGTAAGATAAAATGAATATTTACTAGAGATGTAGCGAACTTAGCTCCATTAAGTTTCGATGTTACACCTAAACCAACTCAACTTTCTTAGTCCGTTGCGTGTATTATGGAAAAATGGTGTCTAGAAGCACACTTGGTTTCTCAACTCGCCATAAATTGCGTGGTTTACAGAGGAAGAAAAGGTCCCTGATTTGTAGAAAAACTAAGTAGTACTCCATAGTTTTGGTAACTGGCAATTTTCCTTGGAAATCTTTTTTTCCCAACCAAACTGAGCCTTGTAAATACTCGTATTGGAGAGGAGGAATTTGTCCTCATATGGCATTTGGATGTGGATGTTATTTTTTTTTTTGTTTGTGTAACAAATATGATGAGTTTCTGCACCTGATAACAGGATTGACGATCTGTGTTTCGAAGGTCTCAAGACATGTTATCTTTTTGATTTCATTGGTCCGACAGGATTTGCCAATTCCCTTCAGAGTAGGACATCATGCGAGTAATGTTATCAAGCTTCCTTATCGAGCTGATTTATCATGGGGAAATAGGCTTATTGTGTGGTGAAGTTGATTTTGTTTTACACTTGATGCTAGGGTCATTTGCTTTGATCATCGGAAATCGGCCCTTTCAAACATCCCTTCTGCTAAGGATTGTTCTGGGAAGCTCACATTCCATGTTGATATAAGAAAGAGTAGTTCAAGAGCGGTGTATGAATACTTTTCAGACAAGATTGAGCATAGAAAACCAACTGATGATAATGTTAGTGACTACACTTATTTCCCATGCACATATGTAGCATAAATATTTACATGATTTTATTGGAGGCATTACATACTTTATCTTATGCAGGTTGTGGCTAATAGTCTACTGGACTCAGATAATCAACATCGTATGGAATTACTCCTGAATTACCTTGAAGATGGAGATCTACGCCAGTGGAAGTTGCCAGACATTCGAGCTTTTAGCATTGGTATATCCAATTTGAGGTCAAAGCTGAACTGCATCACTAATCCAGACATGTATGAGCAGGTTGGTTGAAAAGATCTGGGCATGAAAGTGTGCGTTTATACATAGTCTGTTTCACTAGGTTATTGCATTTTTTTCTCCGCACTTATAGTTATTAGTGTACTTGTGTAAATTATGTGCCAATTGAATAAATTTGCTCCAGAGCGACACATCATGACCACATACTAATTCTATTGGGGTAACATATTGCATCTCCTCAAATAGTTTGGCATGTCACTTTGCCAAGACACACTGTAGATTCTCTTACTGGAGTGCCTGCCTTGTGCTATGCTCTTGAGTTTACAGTTAATTCTTTTCTATTGGGGGATTACTTCGGAAGCTTTGCCTGTTTGTGAAGTCAAACATACAAATTACTAATTTTCAATCTTCACTGCTTATATTCCTTTAGTAGAGGGTTGATTCTTGTCCCTTTTTCTGTTTAGACGGTTCCTAATAAGTTAGTAATCTTTCAAATCGCTCCCCCACTTTTTGTCATCTATGAGTAACCGTAGCGATGACTGATGAGGAGCAGAATTATGTGGGATGTGATTGTTTGATCTGGAAGTACTTCCTCCTATACACACACGTGGTAATTACTGTTTAAATGCAGCTTCTGGAGATGCGCACAGAGGATCTAATAGCCAATGGAAATTCCCACATTTCAACGCGAAAGGATGCCGCTAAAGAGTTTCTGGAAAAAGCTTTTCGGGTTCGGCTAGGTCGAGGTTTCTATGGGGAGTGCCTGGTAAGTTTTAGAGAACTTTGAGCGTTTTAAATTAATGAGATAAGAAATCTGATCTGACGGAAGTTTTTTAATACTATCCTGGTGTGAAGAGGAAAGAGAGAGCCATATATCATATACATCATCATCATCTTTATAGGTCAATAATTTGTCTTGTTCTTGATATATTTTTCATATAAATTGTAATTTTCTTCTTATTTTTTCGTTTTGCAGGGAGTTAGAGCTGATAGCAATCCAAATCTTAGTGATGAAATTGGCAAAGAACTTAGCTTAAGGAGTGCAGCAGCTGGTTTCAGGTAAATCGACCTCATCAGCAAATTTTGAATACTGGCAACATGTATTGAATATCATATATGAGGAATTTGGTCAAGTAAATGGAACATTTGAGGAGACTCTGGAGCTGTCTTTTATTAACTAGTATGCCAGGCTTGTTGGTACTTGTTTGGAGATTTCTAACTTCCAGCTTTTCTTGTTTGCCCTATATCCCTATGATGGCATAAGAGGGTACAGCACAAACCACACTGTCAGCGTTTTCACTTTCTATATGTCTGCTAAGTTGACAGTTTTGGTAATATGGAGGAGAACAGCTTGACTGGATCTTTCTATTTTTGAGCAGTTAGCTATATCGTAAACTTTCCGGTATACAACTCACTTTAGATTTTCCTGTTGGAATTTGTCATCTCAGGCCTATTGGAGCTGTTGTTTTCATGCAACGGAATAACCTAAAGATGTGCTTGAGAAGTACTGATGGCGCTACAGACACCTCTGAAGTTGCCAAGGTTTTGCTTTATACTCTAGTAAATTTGTTCTCTTTTTCCCCTCTTATCAAGAGACAGGCTTCTTGATGCTTCATATAATGACTGGTATCTAGCAATTTCTCAGTGTCATTATCATGTAGGCATACGGTGGTGGAGGTTCACGTAGTTCTAGCTCCTTCATCATCAGGATGGACGAATATAACCAGTGGCTTGCAGTCAATCCATCAAATTAATGGTTAGTACAACTGAATATCTTTTACACATTTGTGTTGGCCTTGAGCATGTGGATGAGTAGTAGCAATGGTCAACTTAAACAGAATAACTGATGGAAACTAAAGTTGGTTATTGGATATGTCTGTATTGAGGCACATTGAATCATTTTGGCACCCAGGGATATTTGGATTACTCCTTCGCGTGAGAGTAGTTATATTCCCGGAAACGCAATTCCTTAAGATCCTGTCAATCTCTCTCTCTCTCTCTCTCTCTTTTTGTTGTAAGAACAGGAAATAGATGTGTAGCATATGATAACCTTATTTAAGACAACACCATTTAGACATTCTGGTGGAGTTTTGACATTTCAGATATCGACCTTAGGGTATTCCATAAACTGCTCAGTGCTCATAGTCCATAGTGCTGAACTATTGTACTTAATCTACTAAATGTCTCACTTCTCCTTTATGGGATGTCAAAAGACGATCATTTGCTTTTGCACCCAATATCCACGTGGCTTTTTCAAGGATATTTCCCTAAAATGGGATATCATAAAAGTAATTTTTGAAGTTTGATGTTTTGCTTCTCCATACTTCTGTAGTCATATATCCACAACAGTGGTCTTAAAAAAATGAAAGCTGGACATTGTTCACAATTTTTTTCCCCTCCTGTGCACAGTTGGCAATACAAGTACCAGCATCTTTCAGAAAACACTGGTCTGTTGCTAAAACCTAAAATTGAGGTGTGAGTGTATCTGAGTTTTGAAATTACAATGTGGTTATTTACCACATTCCCCTTGTCACAAGTATTGGCAATCTCACACTACTACATTATATTAAACAATGTTATGTCGAAGATTCTAAAAGTATATACAGATTAGTAGACTGGGCATCCATCGACAAGTATGCCCTTCGCCGTTGGGCATGCCGCCAGATTGCAGTGTTCACCATTTGTACCCCACCAGTCCAAGCTTTTATTCTCCAGACCTAGTGAGAAGTACAACAGAACAGCCATGAAAGCGACCCCAGCATCCATAGCCGCTGAAAGAATGTAATTATATCTTTGCCACCATTGTTTTCGGTAACGGAAAACAAAGAAGTTAAAAATTGTTCCAATTATGATCCAGGCATTGTAGTTTACAGTGGTTGCTGGTGGCATGTAAGCTGTAGCACCGAGAAGTACTGGAAGGTTGATTAGTGGAATCCACGATTGCTTAGGGAATGCCTTGTGGAAGAGCCAAACTATAAATGGCCCAGCTGCACCTCCTAGGAAGAACCAGTTCATGGCCTTATAAGTTCCAAGATTTCCAAAAATCCTCTTAGGACCCACCAAGCCCCATATAACAGAGGCATCAAAAAATACACGGTCACCAGGGCAAGTCCAAGGACTGTCAGGTGGAAGGAGGGTATCATCACATATATTGTGAATTGAGTTGAGCAACCACCAGGCTACTGCAATGTTAATTGTGCCAGCTAGTATTGTACCTATAAACTGGAGGTCATGCAAAAAAAAAAAAAAAAAAAATCAATGCAAAAGTCAGATTTATGATGTAATTTGTAGTTTTGTTCATAAATCAGATAAAGTACTTTCTTTTTTGAGCTATCTTTTTCTCATCACACTTTCAGGCCCCCTCAGCTCTTAGTTGTGTGATTGACAGTCTTTGCAGATTGCACTAGATATAGGCATACATTGTGTTTCTGTATCCTCCCCCCTTACACCCCCGCCCCTTCAAAGAAAGAAAATTGTTCTTGCATATACATTTTTGTGGCCATGTATATCGTTGCGGAGCTTATTAATGAAACAATTTTCATTTTGCTAATTTGATGAGAGTTATACCTGAACCAAAAACATTGATCTTGGTGGGATCTTCATGTAGTGCCCTAGCTTGAAATCACTGAGGAAAGAAACCGCTTGTGCCATGCTCATATAACCATATGTTTTGAAGCACACATTGGCTATTGGTCGTCCTGGTAGTATAATACCCATCACATACTCTGTTATTATGTTCAACCCAGGTGTCTGCATTTAAAGCATAACAGATATGTTAAAAAGTTAGGTCATATATAGGTCATTGTAAAGACACTTTCCCTGTATATGGTTTTGAATTCCTGTTGTCAAGAGGTTACTGGGTTACTTGTCAGTTTATCATGGGAATCCTCACATCCATCTGGTGGGTTGGACTATTTGCTTTTGATATGTTTGTACGATTGTTGCTTCAGACTGAAGAACCTAAGAACCATCTAAATTCTTAAGTTATTTTGTTTTTCCAATAAGATTCTGGAGTCCTGAAAAACTATCTAGCTTATATCCTTCAAATGCAAGGCTACTAGTGGTATAAACCTAACTTGGTGAGGTTGACTACTTGCAAGTTGAGGTTTTATTACCTACTAAGTCTTATTAGGGGACTTTGAAATGTAGACATGGCTTATTATTGAGTTTGATGTTGCAGGAAATAATTACTTATGTCATAATGCCAACAGGAGAATGGAAATTGACATGTTGCTACAGTAAGGATCAGTTCCAAAATTTTTGAGTTTTTTTACCTGGTTTGTTGTGGCAGTTATGATACTGATCGGAAGTGTGAAAACGAAGGCCATTGCACAAGCAAAGAGGAGAGCCCACCAAGGAATTTGAACTTCCTTTTTCAAGAATATGCAGAGCACAAAAGAAACTGCTATTGTCACTGCAAGGAGGAGGTAGAACCACCATGATGGTATGTCTTTGTAGTTCTTCATCAGTCTGGTGTGGATATCTTCTTTGTCTTTGTATGATGCACGGAATCTTTCATAGATCTCCCTGTTAGTTGAACATTTGCACTATACTTTAGGTTGTACATTAAAGTTCTCTAGATTATATTTTTAAATCAATTCTGTAAAGCTCAAACAACCCCCAGTGAAAAGGGGCCCATATTACCTTCCATAGAAGAGTCCCACATGAGTAAGAGTGGCTGCTATGGTTGCAAATCCAAATCCATAAGTGAGAGCAAAAAACATGCTCAAGTGGATCGGCCCTTGCTTCTCATACTGCGCTAGATCTAGCTCGAACTTGTCATTTACTATAGCTGAAATGTTGTAGATTTGACCTTGGCCTGTAAATAAATGTGACGAGAAAATGGGAAACTTGCGAGCACCGTACAAGTCTAGTCCCCAGTATCCTATGGGGATGAATATGTACATTATCAGAGCATAGCCTACACAGACGTTTGCAATAGCGAAGAATGGACTTATGAGGGGGCTGTATAAGAAGGCTGCTACTGCAGACCAGTCTAATGTTATTGCTCCTAGGCCAAGGCCTCTCATGCCTGAGCCTAATTGTTGGGCTGTGACTGATTTTGAGAATACCCAGCAGACCCATGATATGCTTGTGAGTGTTGTGAACAGGTAACCTGGAGCAGCATACCACATAAAGCTGCATACAAGTGCAATTAGGAAGAACTTTCCCCTTGATATGCGTTTCTCAGACTTCTCGTCCTTTTCGTGCAAGGCCCTGCATAAAATGAAATAGATATTAGGATAGGAAATTTTTCAACAAGTATGGGTTTTTCGACTCAATTTTTCCTTGGGGAGGGGGAAAGGATACGATGGAGGATATTTGTGAAGAAGAACGGACCTCCCCCCCCCCCCCCCCCCACCAAATAAAAAAGTGAATTTTGGTGACAAGCATATTATTACAGTATATGCATGGAGGCTTGGCCCTGTTTATATAATTTATTGAGGTTGGTTACTTGGTTTGTTATCCGTCCAATTCATTGTAGTTTGACTGAGTTGAATTGCTATCTTATTCGCTTCAGAAGGTCAGTACAGTTCATTATGTGGGAAATTTGATGTCATTTTGAGTTAAAAATGGTGAATGAAACTGAAGTTTGTCAGATGTAACTTCTGTCCTTATATTATGCGTATTTTGTCATGTGACAATGTGGAAGTTATAGGATCCACATAGTGATCTGCATGGAGTCGTGATGCAGTGATTCATACCCAGAACATTTGGAAAATGACCGACCCTGAATGTGGACACGTTTTGTCCAACGCTTTAATAACTTATTATCACTGGATATAATCATATGCTAGCTAAATTTACTCCACGTTTCTGCATTCAGCAAATGAACAGGCAGTGGGGTTGTCTCAATTTACATTACGTTTGTTGTAGGATCAGGATCTTTTTGGTGGTTAATGCATATAAATATATAGACATTAGACTTTAGACCATAACTTATCAGAAAATAATGGTATTGAGGTAATCCTTTCTACTTTCATTAAAGGGATTGTTCATTTGCTTTTACCAGGCTATTATTGGGTAGTTAGCTTCTCTGTCATGTCTCACATATTCAAGGTTGAGCAGCCAACCTACTCCTCCCTCCCTCCCTCCCTAAAACGGGAGTTTAAAACCGCCTATCCTCTGGCCTTAACATGAGCAACGACCCTTTTGTTACGCTCGTCAGGATTAAAGGTTGTCGAGAAACTATCCATTAGTTCTTTTCTCGATATTTTTTTTTTTTTTACTGCAAACGGTAAGCTTCATCCACCAGTGAAGATGAGGATGATGATAAGTTATCGAGAAAGCTTCGCATTCTCTCTGTAAGACATGAGGGATTTGAAGATTTATGAATTTAAAAAATCAATTCTTTCCCAGTCACTCAGCCAGTCAGCCCCCTTCTTCTTAAAAACAGAGGGAAGAACAAAAGAAAGACTGAAAGAAGTGAAGCACATAGCAAAAAGAACCACCGATCTGACAATAATGATTAGTTGTTGGCTTTACGTTTGATTAGCTTCTGAAGCCTGCTCTGAATTGTTTATTGTCTTTCTCACTTATGCACATGGTCAATTAGCTTAACTGGTCTTTGGGGGATGGTATCCAGGATTATTCGCTTTCGTTAAAGAATATACTGTTTCTTTTTTGCTTTTCAGGCACCTTCCTGTATTGGCATTAAGATTACGATCTGAGATGTTCATGCCCCTGAACCAGATATACCTTATACAGAAGCCAACCAGCCACTCGAGGTCTATTTTGCTACATAATTTGAGCTTGGTCGATTCTTCTAATGTCATCATTGTTAAGGCTGCTGTCACATGTGTACTTTCTTTCTCTGATGTTAAGGATTAAACAAAGTAGAGGAAAGTATGTCATAGCATCACTGTTATTATCTTAGTTTGATAAACTTGTAAACTTCCCCGGAAGTTTGTCCAGTATGACTGTATGAGTATATCTTACGAGTATAACTCTAGTCCATGTACCTCTCCTGTCTACATAACTGCCTGTGAGGCTCAGTGTGAGTAATTTAGAATAAAGTATTATTGTGGTGCCCCTCTCAACACAATAACTATTGTCCATCAATTTTGACTCGTTATGTTAGCTATATTCTCTTTGTGTGTGCCGACAAACCAGAACATGGCTTCTTGGATGAACGAATGAATATAAAAACCTTATATCTGCTTAAAGTTGCCATCAGCTTTGGAGGCCGCCATTGTAAATTGATTTCAATGCTTTTATTCACACTTTACAATTATTATGTGCTTGCAAATCACAACGCTACTCCTCATCTTGTTTTACCAGGCAGTAGAGAACGAAGGTGTTTTTCAGTCAGGAAAACCATCTAGAAGAGTAGCTCCTTGCTTTAAGCTCAGGAATTTGTTGTCAGAATACAAGCTCCGCCTTCCTACATGAAGGTCGCAGATTGTAGTTTGTGAAGCTAGTTTGTGTACTCCAACACTCGTAGGTTATACTTAGATCAGCTCTATCATTAAAAAGTCAACGTAGATGATTGATTTATTTTCTTTTTCTTTTTGGGAAATGTTCAACTTCTACGCCATAGATTCATAGTTGACCGCCGTTTCGTGTAATTGCTACGTTGTTTGGATTCATTAAATAAGTCTGGCATAGTGGCATGTGAGTATGATTGGTACCGGATACTATGGATGGCTGCTCCTAGAAGCAATAACTAACAGGCAACCTTAGCAAGATGTATGCAAGTTGCCATTATTTCTTCCTCGTAGCAGGGGTCTGCCTGGAATCACATGTATTTTGTCACAAAGGGTCAGAGATAGACCCACTGAGGCTGGTCTCATCGGTCACGCAGCTCTATGCAGGCGAGTTTTTGAACGGAAGTCGGAGGTTCTCAAAATTGCGGGATAAAACTACTTCTATAGTAGGATAATAATACCAGCTTTTAGGAGTTAGGAGTTAGGACAAGGTCACTGTAACATGTGAGCGGCATGTTACGTAAGGAGTAAATGGAAGTGAGTGACCTTCATCCAAATGCCAAAAAAATAATCACATGACGAATCGGAACTATTTGAAAGTGATATAGTACTGTTAGTCGTCCAGACATGATTTCTTTCAACAGTTATTCTGAATTTGCGTATTAGTTATATATGTTATTGTCAATCATATGATTTTCTTTAAAATTATGTTTTAGTAAACCTACTATTGGTACCAATTGTGTAATGCTGACTTAGGATATCTTCTAATGACGGAACTTCTATACTTTCCAACGTTACTCATGGCAGACAGACAAAATAATAGAAAAATGACTACTTGCCTGAAGAGAGACACTTGAACAAGAGTGCTCGGCCACCACATATGAGCCGGCTCCACAACGAACTTCCTCATTAGCCCTGCCCAACCGTACCCTAATACCTGAAATGCATTCATTAAACATTTCATTTTCCAACATTATTATTAACTGTACGTAACCAGTAAGCATTGACTGCGGAAGAGCAGAAACTCCACATTTCAATATTAGGCGAAATCAAGGGAGACCGTATCACCAGTTCACTTACTGTCACTACTATCGTGTTCGAACTTTTGAGTCTTCACCATATATATCCAAATTAGTCATATCGTGTTCGAACTTTCTTGCCTAGTGCTCAATGTCACAACAAGTTGGCCCTTTGTCTTTTTTTTCTATTTGTTGCTTTTGTCCATACGGAGTAAGTTTGTAAGTATCTAAATATATTTTCTAATTTTCCCTTTCGAACTTCGAAGTACTCCTATAGAATAGAGGTTATATACACGTGATATCGATGACAAGTTGCATGAACCTTTGTAGACATAAATACAAAAATGCCTTGGGGTGGCCTATGTTTAACTTCTACGGAGTACGTAAACTAGCAGATCAGTTCTCAAATAATTCATTTATTTTAATAATTCAGATAATTAACTAAGTCAGTACTTGCAAATTTGCTTTAACTGTTACAAACACTGGTAATTAAACGGTAAGTATGATGGAAATCCGTCGTATACTGGCATACTGCTATATACTCGTATACCGGTATACGGTATACCAGTAGGGCATGAAGTACTATGCATATGTGCATGCATGTATTGCCCGACTTGTCCTAGTCCTAACTCCTACGGAGTAACTCATTATTTTTTTAAAGCGAGCTACTTAACGACAATCCAGTGGAAGTAGTTCACACCTTTTGCCATCATGGGAAAGTTGACTTACCACCAACCAAGAGTCGTCTAAGAATAATTTAAGTCCTAATAATTCAATCTTTCTAAATTATGAAGCTTTATGTCTTTAATTTATCCATACTAAAGCTTACTAGAGCTGATCAGTGATCACTGTGTTTTCGCAAGCTTAATTATGCTATGGCTGATGTTGTATGATTCTTCTTTTATTTTACATACAGCGAGTTAGGAGTTCAATTCTCGTCTACGACTTTGTGCATGCACTCCTCTCAAACCAAAAGAATAAGCATAAAAGTTGTGCATATCTCATGCCATGAAATCCACGCCCCTCTTAAAAGAATAGTCTAGCAGCAATTGTATAATTGTTGTGTGATACTCATTAACAACATTTTTTAACAAGAACGACATGCATGCATATATATTCAAGCAACAGCTTGCAAAACCATAAAAGAGGAGAAAAATATGAAAGGGAAGATCAAAGACCAACAAAAATTATACCTGGGTGGTGATTATGAGTAGCCAACCAGCTATGAAGGAGATTTTGCGCTTATAAAACGCCTTAATAATATCCACTATACCAACAGCATAAGCTGACCCATTTCCAAAAGCACTGCCAGCATTGGCAAAAATGGTTATCAAAACATGCTCTTTAATGTTAAACGGACCCGGGTTCAGCGAGAAGGTCCGTGAACCGCACCCGGGGATGCGAAACTGGGTCTCGGGAAGGACAGAAGCCATGAAGTGACCAATAGGCAGGCTGGCTATTTGGACCGTGATTTGGGTTATGATGAGGGGCTCAGTTCTATAAGAAAAGAACTGGTTGAGAAATGAGAGCAGCCCACATGAGAGTAGGCCCAAGAACCACATTCTGAAGGTCCATATGGGTAGGGTCGGGTCGTCGGTATTGGTAACGGTTAGACGGACCTCCTCTATAGGGGAGATGTAGTCCTCGTCGACGTCGGGGTTGGGCTTTTCCGGGTCGGTTCCATGGGTATGGATATGGTTTGTGGGTTGTGAGGGAGGGAGTTCTAAGGAACCCATGGAGGAGAGTTTAGTAGGGGAGGTAGAAAAAAGGGAGTTTGGGGTACTCCTGTGTTACTATGTAGGAGATATTGTGAGATGTTTTGAGGTAGTTTTATAGTTGGGTGTGGTTAGAATTGAGGTAGGACATGGCAGCTAAGGTGATGTTACTATATTCGTGAGATAGATAGGATACTCCCAAAATTTATGGGATATAATGTGTGAACTTTAGTTTAATAATAATGGATTAGAATTCTATTGATAGGAAAAGTTTAAATTATTAGAATATAGATCTAGTTGTCGATGAATATGTCTCTTTTTTTGGGAGTATTAAAAATATAGGAGGTAGACTCACGACAAGCTTAGCACTAGTATACAAAGGATGAGAGCGGGCAAAAGGTGGCATTCATGAATGAGTGCAAATGAAGAACATGAGTGCATTTATGTGAGTGGAGAAAGCTTGTGGAATTGTGGTTCCAGGATTGGACTAGGATTGAAGATTCACACTAATAGATGGAGCCGACGTATTTTATAATCACAAATTATATGAATGATTTCGTATTTTGTCATTATTAGAGTACAAAATATTCCAAATTATCCCTAGATTGCTGTTTAAGTCCGTCCATATATATCTAATCATATGCTCCAAATGATTGCTTCAAGTCTCTAATAGTAAGGACTAAGGGGGTAATAATTAAGTAGGGTAGATCCCTCCGAAAATGCCTCCAATCCATTCTTAAAAGTGAATTGTCATTGGAGAACATGCTTGATCTATATGGGCATCTAACTACAATTAATTGAAGCCGAGATGAAAGAAATGCCACTTAACTAGCTAGATTTGCATATATACTAGGGAGCTAGCTTGCTAACTTGGTTGTTATTTGTCACTTGCTAATTTAGTGAAGTGGACTATAAACTTCATCCTCTAGCGAGAATGTAACTCCATGTTCTCTTCTTCATTGTTGTTTATATCATGAACATTGCTAGTATTGTTTAATCTAATTAACGTTAATTTTCCCTAAAGAAAGATTCTAAAATTTCTAAAATCGTATATAGCCAGGTTTTATCATCAAGCTAACTCCTAAATTACATGTGTCTACTCGATCATTAGATTTGAGCCAATCACTCTTGAGTAGCACCTAAAAAGTTAATCCTCCCTTGTAGACTTAATTTTCTTGTCAATATCATGAAGAAAATGAAAACAAAAACGTTGATAAATGATACTGTAGTTGATAAATGTACACACGGACACACCTCAGCAGCTCTTTTCTCACGGGTCAACGTTATTAGACTTGGAGAGTAGGCTGGTATTGACTTGGGACGATATCATGAAACAATTCATACTGATAACTAGCTTTAATAAATCATAAGTTTTATGAAGTTTAGACTTCTATATATAATGTATAGTTGGAATAATAAGAATGTGTAACTTTCAACATTCCTCAATTATGATGAATGAGGAGCTCTTGGTACCTCAGCTAACTGTTATTCCAATCAAAAGATTCAGTTTTGATTCCTTGATATAGAACTTTAGATGATTCCATGACGGTATAACAAAGCAAAAAGCAAGAAACACCCTGATATATTAGTCCTTAGTGAAGACCGAAGCGATCGAAGAGATAAATCCAAAAGCAACAATCTCTTGATATTTAAATGCGCATATATAGGAAAATGACATAGTGACGATGGTCGTATCATATATTCATATGCACTTATGCCTGCGGTATATGCCTGCGGTATAAGTGTTGTACTGATCTCCCTTGTATGATTGAGGATGGTCAAATGTCAAAATTCAAAGATATTCTTTGTCAACTTTGCATAGCTGTAGTTGCGAAAGTCTGGTACCTTGTTTTATATTGTGTGCCAAAGTGTTATGGGTTGGGGTAGAGGGGAGATTGCACACCGGATTTGCCCATTAATTTAAGTGGCTTGTATTCAATTGAAATGGCCTCTTTTAGGTTGTGCACTAGTAGTCCTAGTCTAACTTAGTGTCTCATTAGTTGCCAGCTTCATTAGCTTGTTTATTATGGAGTGGTAGGCTTGAGTGTCTCCCCTAATTACGCCCCAAGTAGAAAGTATTCGTCGTTCTTGTTTATAAGATGGTGGTAAAACCAATGTAGACGCGTTTTAAACCTAAGTTATGGATACAATCTGCTAACAATTTTACTAGTTTAACTAGCTGATATTCACATAGAAGAGTCATTTTGTAATTAAGGATAAGATACATACAAGTCCAAATTGTTCATCTATTAAATTTTGATATTTGTATTGGAGGAAATTGAGATATGCAGGCAAAGGTGCATCCAATATAGAGCCATGATATTACAAGAGATGGTATTGAACTATTGATACATGCTTAATATAACCATGCAACTATGCAAGTATGGACAACTTCGAATGAACCTGTAAGGACTAGGGAATAGGCTTCACAATGCACCATATGACATGGGTTCAACGCCACTTAGTTATGAAATCAAGGATAAGCATGCGTAATCCAACCACTAAGTTACGAAATCAAGGATAAGCATGTGTAATCCAAGTACTTCATCCTCTTCGTTTTCAAAGTGGTCCCTTAATACCGTGTTTATTTGTAATATTTGTTTCGTAGTCATTTGCATACTTATGTGCATTTCACACGAAGTGTCTACGGTATAAGCCGTTATAGTCGTTGTACAAGAAGTACGAAGGCATCTTTATAAAGAGAGGAACCATCAATTCAGAACTAAAGTCGCTCTCCTATCATATGCCATCAATTTACTGAGAACATGTGGTACTGACTGATCATGAGTGTTAAATTGAACCACATAGACTATGAGAAATATTCAGATAACATAATATTGCGAAAGGTTGAACCACATGTAACTATGAGGAATATTCAAAGATACATAATGAATGGGGAAAAGCTAGCGAGGAGAATGAGAAGAAGAGAAAAAGGATGTGGGATTTTCTACATCAACCCTGTCATGATAATGTCAATCAGCTGGACTAGTACACACCAAAAGTTTGAACATAAAACCTCAGTAGTTAGTAACTTATTTTTGAGATGTTTCACTCTCAAATTGTATTTGTTGAGGCTGACCAATTATTACCACTCTCTGAGAAGCCAAAGACCCATTCACTTGATAATTTGATATGATCTTCATTTCAGTCTCTCCTTAGTTCAACTGAACAAGGTGTCCTCTTAATCTGGCCAGGGGAGTATGTGCTCCCAGACTCCCTAAGTAATACCATTCGCACCACCATTGTGGCGGTGAACGTTATCCTAAGAGGACATGAGAATCTGATCACCACAGAAAATGGGCCATATTATCCAACAAGTTCAGATTCCTCTATGTGAAAACCAGGAACCATAAAACAGATTTTCCATCTTTGGACAAAATATGATAAAATGATCAAGTCAAAGTTAGATGGGAACATGTAATAAGCCTTGCTGCTCAAGTGCTCACTGATACCTGCAAGATGACGTTGGAATTTCCTTCTCTTCTTGATTATGAGAGCATTTAACAAGTCAAGGTGTAAATGGAGTCAGTACCAGCTGAGCAGCAGCATACACTTTGGAAAAACCTTAGTTCAGGGTAATAGACTTGTCGTTACTGATGTGCTTACTAGTTCTGCTTCTTTTCAAACATACAACCTGTTACTTACTCCTCTTTTAGAAAGGAATAAAGGAAGCAGCAAAGAATCTTGGCCTGCTAAGATCACACCCCAGGAGCTGAGGAGTCAGGAGGAGCATTATATTTTCAGGGAAACCTAGGGAAGATGAGCATGGCTGAAAAGTTGCTCTCAGTAGCTCAGGATTTGAATGAGCAATATATGATTAAGCGCAGGCTAATCTCCAGTGCCTTAAATCCGGCTATAAATCCAACTGAAATCCTCTGACAGAAGTTGCTGTATATGAACGAAGTTGGATCGGGGGATAGGATTTAGTTCGTAAAAACTATCAAAGAATCTAAAATCCATGTATTGGCAAGTTCCAGAAAGAAAAGGCTAGCAGATTCTATCTAAAGTAAAATCTAAGCAAATATCTTTATACCACTTTGCAAACAAGGCCAGCTTGTGCATATTTCGGAAATAGCCTCTCTAGTCTCTGCTAATTACGGAGTATTTCTTATTCATTAGGGGTAAGGTTGCGTACATCTTGGACCTCCCCACACCTCGCCTTGAGCAGGATCCAAACTTGTTTTGTTATGTTGTGCATTCATGCAAGGGTGTTACTATGTCCTGTGTTTCTTGGATTCTAATTTCATGTGATGTCAGATAGAGATACTGATATGCTCTTTGCGGAATTTGTCTTGGTATGTAGTGTCCTAGGAGTTATACTTGTGTTCAAGGCTCTTAGCTGACATGGGCATTTTGCAGTGAACGGAAGAGTCTACTTTAAAATTTCTCCTGAAGGGCCATTCATGGGAAATTGGGAATATTCGGATTAACTATTCTTAAGTTGAAAGTTCCACTGAAGTACAGAGTGTGGAAGGTTCAATTAGACTGATCTCAATCACTCAACGGAAGTAGATCTCGTATGGCCACTAGAATACGAAGCATCAGATTTTATTTTTTTTTGTCTCTACTCTAGGCACATAGCATCTTTATAAAAGCTATATATTTGTACAAGGGCATAAGTCAACCAAATAGAGGTGTTCGTCATCTTATTTCTAAACAATCTTTGCCCTTTGTCCCATAGGAAGACGATTATTACACAGGACCATACTATGCAAGAGATTTTTCTGCAATTATCTATCATGAGGTACAAAAAAAAAAAAAAAAAGTTAATGATGATTTTCTGTAAGCTGCTCACCAGACAGCTACTATGCTGATAAACACCACTAAAGCTGCAGTCGTTCTTACATTAAGCGTCACCTAAACTTACTCCCATCGAACATCCAAAATGTGTAGAATTTGCTGCAAATGGTCGGAACACCCCAGGTTCAGAGGTGCCTTGCCATTTGATGCAGAATAGTGCCTCTATTTCTACAATTGTCTTCAGAAATTAGGGTCTGGATACTGCCAAATTCACACAAGAAGAAAATTATTAGGACAAGTTTTAATTGCATGCAGTACAAGCACATGAAACTATCAACAGGAATATATGGTCAAACAAAGTCCAAATGAAGATACTAACCTTGTGATTAGCACACAGTTTCTTTCCAGCTCTATCTTTTCAATTTCTGATAGCCTTATCGAACCTATCCAACTCTTCTGAATCAGCGCCATAAATCGCTTTTATAGTGTCCTTACAACAACTGCAGAATTTATCAGCAAGTAGCCAATTTACAGTCGAGACACTTTTAAAATGTCATAATTAGAAATATGATAATGAGGTCCCCCACCTGCAAGCTTCCTTATTGAACTTCCTCTTGCTGATTCCATACAAAGTTTCGAAAACATCTGGCTCCACGCGGCAAAAGTACGGTCGTTCTGCAAGTAAGTTAGTTATTCTTTTCATTAGCTTGAAGGTTCAATTTTAATGACAACATTAGTTCAATGTCAAAGATACATAACAGGCAAAAGCGAGTCTCACCATCATATATGGAACATGTCCTATTGTTCTTATCATAATGCACACACCATCCATCGGCACCTATCAAACTCTTATAAAGCTGCAAACAAACATATGAACCACATATATCAAAGTCAAATTTCAAACTAAAACAATGCAGCAAAAAACTGTTATAATATTGAAGCGTTCTCTGGGAAGCATATTTCAGTCGAATTGATGTATAATCTTTGCAATGATCGGGAAAAAGAGAAAAAAGATTAATCTTATTTGCATAGACCCTGTCACAATATTTTTCTCTAGAGCCTCGGGGTAATTGTTGAAGACAGGAGTTTACGTTAAATGGACTCTCATAGTCTCATCCCATACCCAAATTATCAGTGTCTAACCCTCACAACACCTAGGTCTAACATCCTTTATCCTTGTCCCCAAATTCAAGTAATTTTTGTTGCTTAAAGTCTTCAAATAAGGCCTCTTAGCAATCACTTCTCAAGTTCTCTACCTTTTGCCTCAAATTCATATATTATTATGAATGCTAAACGAGATCTACCCCTTCTTCACAGTTAACAGTAACAAGTTATTACTCCTTAGCTATCATTGCTCAGCAAAACTTTGGTATGTTTTGCACCCCAACAATTGTTTCCTCAACTCAATTTTACGAAAACCAACCAAATAGAGTTGCAGATATCACACCAACATTTGAAGGGAAATTATCCTTTACTCTTTACTCATTTCTACTTCATTTCAAGTTATCAATTAGAAGATTCTATTGCTAGCTACCAAATTACATAAATCAGAATTTCAGATAATGTGAACATTCTATTGCTAGTCAGAGGGCATTAAACAGAACAATGAATTCTGATTACCAAATTACAATGAACCAACCTTTGACATTCACTACCTACATCAGAAACACAGCATACCAGCATAGATATTGCAAACATGATCACTAGAAGGTAAGTCAACCAGATAACATAATTCACACAAACATATTATATACATTAATATCCCATGGAACCTAAGATTTATAGTTCTTTGGTTTCGGAATATAATGGACTAATCAAAACGGCTCATACATTCCTCTGTCCTGATATAATGGAGTAGCATATGGTTAACACACTTCAACTCAAGGGTCACTTGCCCTATCTCGCTTGTGCATAAGCCTCTTTAAACGCATTGGGGTAACGTAATGTTGTCGTAATGTAATGTTGTAGATTATATAATCAATATTCGAGATGAAATGTTAAAACTCAGAGGGAGAGCTTTGCCGCCCTAGTGGTCCTACCAAAAAGAATATTTGAGATGAAGAGGCAAACCTGAATGTCATCAGGATTATCAAATATTTCTTCAGGAGTGGCAAAAGTGGGACCCTTATCAAGTTTACAGCAGGCCCCACATTCTTTGACACACTGCCATAGTGGCTCCTTCTGCTTCTTGTCTCCAAACCCAACAGTATTCTGCTTCTCTGTTCCCTCTAATTTGACAGTCTTTTTATCCTTGCCCTTGGAGTTTGCCTTTGCCCTTCCCTTTGCTTTGCATGTCACTGGCAGTACAAGTGTTAGAGCAGTTGCACCACCAATGGCTAGTGACATTACTTGTCTTTCTGAGCCACTGGTTTGAAGGGCAGTTGCTGAGTTTTGGATGGGAGGGAAAAATAATCTAACTAACTTATGATGTTGTGGGCTGGGCTTCGTGATTTGTGATTTTGGTTGTCTGTTTTGTGGTGGTGTGGATTTAGAAGTGCCAAATGTGTTAATCGGATCGGGTTTGGGTCGGGTTAGTTCAAATCGCAGGTCAAACTGTGACGGGATTAGATAGGGTTCTGTTGATTGTCGGGGTATTGGATTGGAGGTTTCGGAGTTGATTTGAGATTGGATGATTTCGGCTTGACCGATTGAGTATTGTTTTGGAATGAAAATCCATGTTATATTCAAAATTTGTTACTCCTAAATAAGACGGTGTGAAAGATTTTGTTATACCACGTTGTAATTAGTTTGTTGATTACTAAAGTTTTCTTCATTGTATCTATCTATTTATAAATCTATCTACACACTAAAAAAAATGTGATTAGAACTCTGCTGCCTCAATCATGAGGTTGTGAGTTCGATTTTTATCAACGACTCTGTGTTCACATTTCATATAAAAAAACAAAAATAGATAGTTAATGAATAGAAATCTTCTTCTCAACAAAAGAAAATGACCGAAACAAACGTGATTAGAGCTCTGCTGCCTCAATCATGAGGTCGGGCCTGGACTTTTTGAGAGTCCGACAAATTCCAAGTCACGCGCAAGTCACGTGCACATTTTAAAGCCGCCATTGTGAGACAAAACAAAGAACAGAAAAACAGCAGTTCAATCTTTGTGTCCCCTGAAAATGGATTTTGAAACAAGTTATGAAATTGACACAACTGCACTTTATATCCACTCTAACAACTTCACTACAGTTGCCCTTCAGGTACTTTTAATTTTCTACTGTAAAATTTTTACTGTTTGTAAGTTATTGTTGGTATTATTATTTGCTTTAATATTGGTTTCAGTTGATATAAAGTATGAAACTTTATGTTAGTTTCTAATCATGTAGGTATTAATGACATGATATAATTGTTAAAGTTGGGTTCTTTGTGGCACTTTTGTTAGCAGAAAGAATGTTGCTTAGTGGGGTTGTTGCTGTATTATTGAGCTGAATTTTGTGTTACTTGAGCTTTTGATTGGATGAATAACTGTAACTAAAGATGCCCACTTTATGGTTTTTAGTTGTGTTGCTGGGAGGTGTGTTGAACAGTAGGGTGTTTGTTTAATTTGATTGAGTTTCTTTTATTTGTTCTTCTGAAAATGTAAGTTGATGAAGCTAAAACTGAATGATGGACTTTTATGACTGACATCAGTTTAAATAAAATGGGATTTTGAGCATTTTTGTATAGCAAAAATCATGTTGCATAGTGTGCTTTGTAATTGTTAAGCTGAATTGAGTGTTACTTGAACTTGCATCTGTATGATCATCTATAACCAAAGATACCTACTTTGTGAAGAATCGGGGTCTGCACAAGAGATGCGAGGTTTGATTCTTATCCTCGAACTTGTGTGCCCCTTCAGACCAGAAAAAATGGCCAATTTGTATCTTGTATTGTTGTGTGTGTGTGTGTGTGTGTTTTTTTTTTTGGGGGGGGGGGGGTGTCTGTGTTGGAGGCTAGAGTTTGCTTAGTAATGTTTTGATTGAGCTTGATCATGAAAATAAAGATTGATGAACTTATTTTTGAATGATTGTGAACTACCAGTTTCCTGATGAGTTGTTGAAAGATTCGACAAGAGTTGTGAGGGCGCTCCGGGATAAGCTTCGAGCACTGCCAAAATATGATGGTGGTGGTGGTGAAAGAATGGTCAAAGAAAGGAGGGATGTGGGTTTGTATGTTATGGCAGATACAACATATGGAAGTTGCTGCGTTGATGAGGTTGGTGCAGCTCATGTCAATGCTGACTGTGTTGTGCATTATGGTCATACATGTTTGAGCCCGTAAGTGATTCTTTACATATTGAGTGAGGTTGACCTTATTGTTAAGCCCTAGCTGAAAATGTGTCGAGTTTTCTTTCCATTCTGCATGTCTTCCGTTTTTTTGTGTTACAGTGGGTATTGCTTAAGGATGCAGCTGTTTTTTTTATATAGATAATTGATTTCTTGCCAATGAATAGCTTTTACATTCTGAATTACAGTTGAGAAGAATCACCTATGCTGCTCATCGTACTTTATACTCTGTGTCAAACAGATGTCACTCGTAGACTTTGAGGTGACATTTGAATCTGTACTTCGTGTCTTAACTCTTCTAATAATTTGTTCAAAATGCAACAATAGAGTGTCGTCTGGACAAACTTGAGTATAAGTTTTTATGTATCTCTTTTCCACTCTTTTGAATTTTGTCTACAAATCTTGGCAGAAGAAAGTAATCTCCGCCGAAAACATTTCTATAGCTGTCTGTAAGTAGGTAACTAATGAGTGACTTTTATTATCTAAGCCATTGAGCCGAACCTTCACTGACCTTTGACTCTGGGCTGTGATGGAATAAATTAATAGTAACTGTCTATGCTTCTTTCTTCTCAATTGTGAACTAGGAAAATATTGTTGCAGCTCTCATCAAAGGTCTTAAAAAAATAGCCATTTAACTGAGGTAAGGCATTGGAGTCCGCAATATCTGTTCCCGTATTACCCTGTCTGGGCTGGAGCTTCTTTAGAGGCTTTTGGGTATTGTTAGACCTAGAATATGCTGTCTCTATTTTCTTGATGTTTTTTGCCTCTGTAGCTTGTTTGGAGAATTATCTTATGTTTTTCACTATATGAGTCAGTTATCATGTCATAGGTTATCTGTGGTCTATATGTACTGGCAAACTTTGGTATGTGAAGATTGCGTCTTGTGTGTTGTAATTTTGCTCCTTTTTAATATTTTCTTTCTGTGTGGGTTATTTGCAGGACATCAAATCTTCCAGCCTTCTTTGTTTTTGGAAAAGCTTTCGTGAGTGCTAAAGACTGTGCAGAGAAGATATGCACCTTTGCCTCGAGCCAGAACAAGCCTGTTCTGGTATGAAAATATCAAATGATGGATAGTATTAGTGCCATGTGTTGAATTACTGCAGTGAAATAAAATTAATTCAACACATGGCACTAATAAAATTAATTCAAATGATGGATATTATTAGTGCCTATGTCTGCCTATAGGTCTTTGTATTACATACGCTTGCCCTTGTTGATCATGTTTTTCGCCAGAAGGCGCTAAATAAATTGTCACTTCTTGTTCTCTTCTTGTGCTTTTACCTAGGTCCTTTTTGGGCTGGAATACGCACATGCCATGCATGATGTGAAGGAGGCATTGGCAGATGAAGCACCTAAGTTGTCGCCATCTACATCCAAATTAGATATTTGTTGTGCTGATGTTTTACCTTCAGCTGTAAATCCATCCAAAGATCTGATGACATCCAGCGGGCAAGCTGAAACTGCTGATAACCTTTCTGGTCACTGTGATTCTGATGACACTAAAATTCATAGCTCACATAGCATCAGTGGCCTGACATGGCGTTTATCACATGGTCAGAAAATAGAGGATTATCTGCTATTTTGGATTGGGTCCGATAATTCAGCATTCGCAAACTTTGTGCTGACTTTTAACGGCTGTGAGATAGGTACTTCTTTTAAGATTTTTTATGTTGTTTCTATGGTCTCAGCCCTCGGGTTATGTTTTTGTCGTGCCCTCTGGCTATATGAGATTGTACGCAAATGTTTTACTGATGGATTAATAGACTGCTTTAATCTCCAAATATCAGGAGAAATCATGTTCATAAAATGAAAGTTTATTTTGTGCTATGACTAATTGTACACCAGTGCTCTCATGACACAATAAAGTTCTTAGTGCTGGTAAGAAGGCTGTATGTACCTCTAGAAGGTTAATAATCTAATGTACGACTACGACTACCATAATACCGGTTTTCATTTAAGAAAAAGATGGGATGTCGGTGGAGCTAGAGAATACACTTAATGCTAATAGAAGGTACTTGTAGCTCGACATCCTAATTAAGTGTAAGATGGAAAAATTAATATGCAAACAAGTAGATATGCAGAAGAGAATGCATGAGGTAGTTTTGAGCCTCTTGTGAGCATTTTGCTTTTCTTTTGAAATTCACTAGCACGGGTTTTCTTGTCAAGTTAACCTCTTTGTAGAAAAAGAATATGTAGAAGATAGAGGGGGTACTTGCTAGCTAATGAAAGTTCTATCTAATGTAGCAATAAAGACAAGATAATATACTAGTTATGGCAGCGACTGATCTGTACCTTGTAGCTATAACAATTCCCTCTGCCATGCCTTTCTCCAAAAACATAACCCTCTTTAGAACCCTGCCCTCTTGAACAACTCAAAGTCTGATGTTATCTAGCCGTGCTGCCTTACACAACCTGAAACTCTATCTCTATCCTGCTTGCCGTCTTGAGTTCACCTCTTATCTTACATTTCTTAAATGGGGAAGAAGCATTAAATTCCTCGTTGAGGAGGTTTTCCTCGGCTATGGGATATGCCAGTTCTTTCTGAATATTATTGTTAGGAAAGTATGATTATGCCGATACTCAACAATGGACCTTTTCAAGACCTTTCTTCTAGTATTTATCCATTCAATGAAATATAGTTTTGATATAGGAAGATTAAAATGCTAAATGAAACTTGTTACTCTGTTCTTGTCTATTATATCAAGTTGAATACTATTGGTGTTTGTTTCAGTGAGATATGATGCCACAGAGAAGTGCTTGATAACAGATGTATCACAAAAGACAAGGATTCTTAAACGTAGGTAATATAAGTTACCGGCTTACATTAGTAAATGTTATCGAAATCCTTTTCTCCAATTTTCTGTTTTAAGTTATTACATCTTCGCTTTTGCCTACAAACTTATTTAGCTGGTGTTCTATTTTATGTTTTTTGACATTTGACAAGGTTGACCTATAAGCAATGTCTTTGCAGATACTATCTCGTGGAAAAGGCAAAGGATGCTAATATTATTGGAATTGTGGTAGGAACTCTTGGCGTAGGTATAATTTATTTCTTGACTTTAGTGTAATATTCATTAAAAGTTTAAAACTGTATGTGGCATTGTGTAGCTTGCATCCACTGGATGCTTACCCTTCTCTGTTTCTTTATATGCGCAAAATCTTCTGCAGCTGGTTATCGTCACATGATTCAACAGATGAAAGATTTGGTTACAAAAGCAGGAAAGAACGTCTATACAATCGTTGTGGGCAGACCAAACCCTGCAAAGCTTGCCAACTTTCCTGAGGTAGATGGATTTATAAATCATATCTGCTGTTTGTTGTTTTATGTTGCCACAACATTCGACAGTAACCTGATTTCTCTTTTGGTGGGCAGTGTGATGTTTTTATATATGTTTCTTGTGCACAAACTGCACTGTTGGATAGCAAAGAGTTCTTAGCTCCAATCATCACTCCATTTGAAGCCATTCTTGCTTTCAGCAGGTGCTCAATTCTCAACTCTTTGTCTGTGTTCAGTAATACCTGGTATCCCCTTGATCCACAGACATAATTTGTCATTTAGTTGAGCCAGTCTACTGTGTGTCTTCTACCATGAGAGTCTTTCTGTCTATAAATTGGGCTGTCTGACATACTCTGCAACAATTTGGGTCATATTGGGCTGTCTGACTTTACTACTTTGCTGATCATATTTCTAAAGAAATGTGCTTAAGATTTTGACATGGAAGTTATTCCAAATATTTGGCTGTATATTGTCCACTCCTTCGTGCTGAATAGACTGGTGATATGTTTGTAATTACGACATATAGAATTCAATAAAACGTGATTGATATTCTCATGATGTTACGTAACTCTATGTTTAGGTGACTAATTTTGAAGACCAATATTCTGTCATGTCCATATGGTTACTTCGCGTCTCTTACCCTAGGATTTGCATTTTCACCATAAGTTCAACCATGACCTATTACCTAATGTAGTTTATTTCTAGCTAGCCTTTTGCTGGACCCAAGGTTAGTAATCTATCTATTAAAATGTTGACTTTCTAGTGTTTAGATATGGAGTATAACATAGATTAGTAGCATGCTACTACACGCTCTTTTCTAGACCTGGCAATCGGGTCATTCGGATCGGGTTCGGGTCGGGTCAGTTCGGATCGAGTCATTTTCGGGTCAGATAAGCTTCGG
>CAAKMY010012134.1:0-19847 GCA_901111285.1 Corrigiola litoralis
TTTTTTTTTGTATTATATACTATGTCAAATACATTAGCCTTTTACGTATTATACCATACATATCAATACATGAGCATTATAGTCGATCTATCTCTCCAGATTTTTTATAACTCATCACCCATCAGCCCTCCCCCATCCCTACCCCATGCACCAACATCTAATATACCTCCTCAAGCTCTAAGCCAAGCCTTGCAGAGTTTTTAGCTGCCGCTTATGATGATGCAGCAGCTGTGTGATGTTGTCTGAGTTATGAGGGGATCTCATATTGACCCTGGCACTTGATTTCTTATTTCCCATATGCAAGGCTTGACACTAACAAGGCATGCAGTTGGTGAAGTTTGACTGTGCTTTGTTGTCTCCGTGTTATGAACCCAAGTCTGCCTAGTATGGGTTCATATCCTTCTGAATGTTCCCAATGATTGGTTTCGCATCACAAAAGCAAGCAAAGTCTACTGATACTAATGTAAAGCTTGTTGCTCATCATAGCGAGTTACTGATATAATGCAGGAAATAGTAAATTTTTGTGTTTCACAGTGACTATCTTTTGAATAATTTTACATCTTTTTTTTATTTGATATGAAAGGAATACTTGAGATCTTGATTCATGTGTTAATGTTCATGTATTGATATGTATAGTATAATACGTATAAGGCTAATGTATTTGACATAGTATACAATAAAAAATAATCTTTAGTCATATTAATTTAGTGTATATCAATAATTTGGCTAAATTGCACCTAAAAAGAAACTTTTGGGGCCAAATTGCTCCAATTAGAACATAAGGTTTTTAATTGCTTTTATTAGCAAACGTATGGGGGTGATTTGCCACTTCCCCGAATATTTCTCTGTCTCCCTGTTTTGTCTAGATTTGTATTTGAGGTCAAATTTTTTATTTTTGGGTTGTGACAAAGAGGTCAAATCGAAGGCAAGTTATTTAGGTGCACCTGAGACTCTTGAGAGCCTGTGCTTCGTTTTATCTCTCGTGTATTTTTTTTTTTTAATGTACCTTTTCTGTTTTTTTGTATATAATTTCAAAAGATACATATCTTATATCTCTATCTTTAAATCTATACTAATATATAAAGCAGAAACCACGCCCTTGATGCCTGCCATTTGGCACCACTCATCCACTCATCTAACGCCAAGTGTACATCTAAGAGTCCTCATAAGATAGTACTTTGTATTAAATAATAAGCAGCATAATACTCAAGAATCCTATTTGAATGTACGAGAGTGAAATGATTGGAATTCTATCTCAGATGGAAAAGTTATCGTTGATTTTAGGAAGGAGTATTTCAAAGTAAAACTAACCTCCACGTTAGATTACTACTACAGTTAGTTATATGCACGAGACTGAAATGATTGGAATTCTAACCTCCACGTACATAAGATGATAATAATGTACTGCTATAGTTATGTTTACATCAGAATCTATACTTGATCTTTGTAAATTTTATTGCATAAATAAAAATTTTGATTGTTTTTTATGAGAATTTTTCATAGTTCAATTAATTTGAGTTCAAGCTCTATATAGGTTGGTGTAATCGGGTCATGTTTTGAGTTCGATTAAATTTCAATACAAGTTGGGTCGGTATAGGTATTGTAATATTAAGTTGTATCGGGTTTGGGGTTAGCATAGTTGCAACTTTTTAGTCAAATCAATTTCGAGTTGAGTAAATCTATATTGTTACATTAAATTAAGATAGTTTTATTCAACATTATTTATAAAATTTAATGAAATAATATAAATTATATAAACAAAATACTTATATAATCTTCGATGAGAACTATCTACGGTTAACTCAATTTTAAAATTGATTTCTATATCACATCGGGTTGTTCAGAGTTATGTATCCTGTATAATCGATTTTGGGTCAACTCGGGCCGGGTCTGGGTAAGTTTCGGGTTAAGATGTTTCAAAGTATGTTTGGTTTTGGTTAAGCATCGGGTTAGGTCGGGCTGTTTCGGGTGGTGATTTTCTTGAGTTGTATCGGGTCGTATATCAGGCAGATCGAGTTGGGTCAGATTTGCCAACTATTCGCCTATATTTCGAAGTACGTTCAGTTGGTTAAGCATCGGGTTAGGTCAGGTTGTTTCGGGTGTTGATTTTCTTGAGTTGTATCGGGTCGAGTTTCAGGCAGATCGAGTCAAGTCAGATTTGGCACCTATACGCCTATGTGATAAACAATATTTTTCTCTATCTTTTATTGATTATACTTTATGTAGTTTAATTTTCTAACCTTTTTTTAATTTATAATCTTATCTTATTTTCTAAAATTTTCTAAATTTTTTCTAAATTTATAAATTTAAAGCAGCCCGAGCAACGCCGGGTGAGAACACTAGTATATATATATTAGTGGGTAGGGAGTCTTTAGATGGACATGTGGCATGCCATGTAGGATGATTACACCCAATAGATGATAGCCACGTGTCATTGTTCATTTATTTATTAGGGTTACATAAATACAACTTATGAATACTATTTAATGAATTTTATTTACACTACTAATAAATGATATTTTATTAATTATTAATTAAGTATACATATATTAATCAAATTTATATATATATATGATATATAATTATAAATAATATTTTAAACATAAATACTATTGAATTATACAAAATGTGGTTGACTTATACTCCGTATTATCATATATGTATTTGGAGTATACTCACTATGAATGATTAGTAAAGTTGCAATAAATGGGCATGTACACTACATAATAAGGTTAGTATACTCGCTATAGTTGGGTATGCTCATTATGGTTAATTAACACATGATATAGCTAACTATAAATATCTAAACATCTATATAGATTATTGAAATTGTTATAAGTAAGGATGTACGTATACTAAAAATATACTATGGGGTTATACTAACTATAGATGACTTATATATATCTATTTGGTGTATACTCACTATAGTTAGTTAATAAAAATTATACGGAGTAATATTAGTGGGATATACACCCTGTAGTTAGAAACGTGGTATGTAGACACCATGCAGTTGAGTGACAGATGTCATAACTCATTTACTAATTCATAGTTTTGCGGCTCTACTACTATAGAAATATAATTTAAAATATTACATAAAAATATACTACATGACCGTGTGAAGCACGGGTTGCTACCTAGTTTTTCAAGAATAGGTACGCAAAAGTGAAAGTGTACAAGAAAATGACATAAAATTAATGTGAGAACACATACTTCTAAGAGCATCATAAATATTCTGCCATTCTATTTAGTTTCTGAATGATAAAGTATGGGTCAATATAATTCTTTTGGTCTTCAGTAATAGTACAGTTCTGAATACTGTCAGTTGCGACATGGCATTGTATACTTACAAACCACTATGATTGCTGTATAGTTGAAGACATGTCATAGTTTACTTACAAACAACTGTGATTAGGCTTTTTTTTTGACAAAGGGAGAACCAAAAAGAAAGAAAACAGATTAGAAAATCAGAGAAGGAGGAGTAGCCTCCCTTTTCCTACAAGCCAAGGCTTCAACTTGAGAAAGAATAGAGCCAATAGTATGCTGGATAGTAGTATCAACGAAAGAGGGATCCCTAAACACAGTCACAAGTTCCACAGAGTCTGTAAGAATTTGTAAAGCAATAAAACCACGATTAATCGCTCATTCAACAGCAAGAAAACAAGCTTTAGCTTTGAATGGCCAAGTAAGCCCAGCCTGCATTATGACCCCATCCAATGAGCTGGAAAGAAGAAAGCCCTCGACAAACCTACCCCAAACCAACCGCTAACCAGCAGCTAAGGAGACTCTGTCCCAAGCACCATCAATATATAAGCCATGAAACAGGCAACTCAGCTCTTGAAGAAGAAAGCCAAGTAATCAAAAACCCAGGAGATCCAAACAATTGGACACTGATTGGACTTGAATGGAAGAAGAAAGACGAATCATTCCATCCATATCCAATCGTCCAGAGAGCGCTCACATTAGTACCTGCAAAACAAGATTTAGTAAAGAAACAAAACAAGTCAATAAGCCAGATAGGATAAAATACTTTGGCATGTATATTCGCTCCCTTCTCTCTAAGAGTTAGGGTTTCTCTCCCTTCTCTCTAAGAGTTAGAGTTTCCTCCCTTGGGCCTCTAAACCCTAAGGTTTTCCCTTGATTTTTCAAGGATCTCTCTTATTTTCCGTTCAGTTTTCTCTCTCTAGTTACGAATCTCACAGTATGGCGGAAGAACTCGTGGAGAGATGCTCTAAGTTGTCACTTTTGGTTGAAGAAGAAGAAGTCATTGACCTAGGTGGAACCACATATGAGTAAACGAAGACTAAAATTTCTCTTATGTTAGTGGGGAAGCTTTTGACGAATAGGGTGTTTAATGTTCCAGCCTTTAAGAAAACGCTACCGCAAGTTTGGGGGGTCCATAATAGGTTGCTCATTGAGAAGCTTGATGACAATACTTTTGCTTTTCAATTCAGTCACTGGAAGGATAAGTAGAAGGTTCCGCAGGGACGACCATAGTGTTATGATGACAGATTGCTTTTACTTGAGGAGATTAAGGGTGGTGAACAACCGTCCAAGGTTTGTTTAAGGTCGTCCCTTTTCTGGGTTAATATTAAAGACCTTCCCTTTGATTGTCGTGCGGATTCGGATGTTCGAGTGATTGCTGGTTGTTTGGGTGAGGTTTTGGAAGTAGATAATGACTTTCTAGGTATTGAAAAAGCCAGGAGGTTTCGTATTGTCTTGGACATATATAAACCTCTTAGGAGGCGTCAACGTATTCGTGAGAAGTCAGGGGCTATCCAAACCATTGAATTTGCCTATGAGAGGCTACCTTTCTTTTGTTTCTGCTGTGGACGGCTTGATCACACGGATAAAGACTGCCCTAATGAGGAAGGGGGTACTGATGATGAAGGGAGGAAGTGGGGTCCATGGCTGAAAGCTTCTCCTAGGAAAGGGGTGGCTCAATATAAGGAGGAGGTGTAAGCTTTCTTGGCTGCTAAGAAACGACTGTTTTGCGCTAAGGAGCCGTCTTCTGGACCAGTTTTATCGACTGTGGGTGATAGCTCTGGAGGGGTGGCTGCAGGCAAGTCTTGACAGGGAGAGGTGAAGAAGGATAGTAATGGGAAGTTGCGGACATTGGCTGAGTCGATTGTGAGTTCTGAGGTGCAGCGGAACCCTAACCCTAGTTCTCAGCTACAAGAAGCTCTAGTTACGGAAGTTATTGCCCCCACATTAAATTCTGCCCCTATTATTGATGATAACTCCTTTGCATTTAATGCGACTGATTTAGGGCTAAAACAGCCTGATGCTCTTGGAAAAGCTGTCAAAGCGCAGGTCTTGCCAAACCCTAAATCTCGCACAGGTCCCAAAGTTACTTCTAAATGCAAAACTAAGTTTATAACGTCTAGCATTGGTTCGATTGCTAGTGAGGGCAGTCATGATAATCCTGGAGATGGGGGTGTTAGTGAGATGGTGGAAGCTTCTACTCTTAGTCCACGTAAGAGGAAATGGAGTGACAAGGAGACGACTATTTTGGAGGTTTCTTCCTCGGGTAAGGGGGAGAAGAAGCTTAAACTTTCCCTGGTGGATTGTTTAGTTTCAAGTGCTGACGAAGATATGGCAGAGGTTGGGGAGTCCCAACCTCGCCAGCAATCATGAGTCTTCTGAGTCTTAACTGTAGGGGACTTGGGAGCACCCCTGCAGTAGACAATTTGCGTGATCTGCTCCGGACAGAAGCGCCATTGGTGGTCTTTCTTTCAGAAACGAAGTTGAGTAGTGTTGAGATGCGTTCGGTTTGTCTTAGGTTTCCTGAATTTGATTTTGTTGCAGTAGATAGCGTGGGTCGTTCTGGAGGGTTAGCCTTGCTTTGGAGAAAGGACCTTGAGGTTGAGTTGCTTTCTATGGCGGGGCATCATATTGATGTTAGGGTTTAAATTGCGGCTAGGGAGGGTGCTTGGAGATTGACAGGTTTTTATGGGTGGCCAGAGGTTCACAATAGAGTGTTGTCCTGGCAACTTTTGGAGGAGTTGGCGGAGAAGTCGGACTTGCTGTGGCTTGTTTTTGGCGACTGTAACGAGATTTTGTTTGATCATGAGAAGAAAGGGGGGAATAATAGATCTCTTTGACATATGGATAACTTTAGGGAGGTTGTTGACGTGTGTGCCCTAAGTGATATAGCGTTTGATGGTTATGAGTTTACTTATGACAATGGACGTGAAGGGGACGACATTGTGCAATGTCTTTTGGATAGGGCTCTTGGCTCGGCTAGCTGGTTAGACTTATTCTCTCATGCTCGCCTTCATAATCTTGATAGGGAATGGTCTGACCATGCGCCGATTAAGCTAAAATTTGATGTTCGAGATAATGAGGTGGCGAGAAAAGGGAAGCTATTTCGTTTTGAACAGTTTTGGGTGGATCGAGATGGGTGTGCTGATGTGGTTGAAGAGGCGTGGGCGAATACTGGCACTAGTTTTGGGGAGAAGCTGGATCATTGCACGGGGGCCTTGAAGGATTGGAGTGTTCAATCAGTTGGGAAGCTTCTTCTGGTTCTCAAGAGGAAGAGGAAGCAACTCAAAAAACTGAATGAAGGAGCGTTGTCGAGACCACAGTTATCCCAAAGGCAGAAATTGGTTAAAGAGATTGAAGCTCTTGTTCATGACGAGGAGTGTTACTGGAGGCAACGGTCTCGTGCTTTGTGGATTGAAGCTGGGGATAGAAATACAAGTTTTTTTCATAGAAAGGCTTCGGAGCGTAGACGCAAGAACACTATTTGTGGCATTGAGGACACGGATGGTGTTTGGCATGAGGATCCGGATTACATTAATAGAGTTGCTTTGCATTACTTCGATAATTTGTTTACTTCAGTAGCCCCTTCGCGTGTGAAGGCAGTTTTGGATAATGTGGATTCGAGGGTTACTCCGGAGATGAACATAAATCTTAGTAGTGCTTACACCCTTGAAGAAGTCCAATTTGCCTTGAACCAAATGCACCCAATGAAAGCCCCGAACCCGGATGGTATGTGTGCTATCTTTTACCAGACGTATTGGCATATTGTTGGTCCCTCTGTGACTGGTTTTGTGCTTGCTGTGCTTAATGGTGAGCCTATACCGGAGCATACAAATTACACCTATATTGCATTAATTGTGAAGAAGAAGTCTCCAAAATCAATGGGGGAGTATAGACCAATAAGCCTTTGCAATGTTGTGTATAAGCTGGTGACTAAGGTGTTGGCGAATAGGTTGAAAGGATTTCTCTCTGAAATCATTTCTTTTAATCAGAGTGCATTCACTCCATGGCGTTTGATTACAGATAACATTCTTGTAGCATTTGAGTTGTTCCATTTCACGAAGAACCAGAAGAGTGGTGAAGGCTATATGGCTATGAAGTTGGACATGTCCAAAGCGTATGATCGGGTGGAGTGGGATTTTCTTCAGGCGATTATGATCAAATTGGGGTTGCATGCAGCTTGGGTGGATAGAGTGATGGCTTGTGTTAGGACTGTGAGCTTCTCTGTGTTGGTTAATGGTGTTCCCTCCTCGACTTTTTACCCACAACGGGGAATTCGACAAGGGGATCCGTTATCACCCTATCTCTTTATCATTGTAGCTGAAGCTCTTTCGAGTATGATGAGGAGAGCATCGGAGAGGGGCAGTTTGCATGGAGTTAGAATTGCTCCTTTGGCGCCTCAGGTGACACATCTTTTGTTCGCGGATGATAGTATATTTTTTGCTAAGGCAACTGAAGGGGAAGCACAAGTGATACGGGATATCTTGATCGACTACGAGTTGGCATCGGGCCAGCAGGTTAATTATGACAAGACTAATATCTGTTTTAGCAAGAATGTCTCTACTCATGTGAGGCAACAAGTTTCGGGTACTCTTGGGGTGAATGTTGTTGAGGCTTTTGATAGATATCTAGATCTCCCTACGGTGGTTGGTCGATCGAAGAAGGGGATAACTAAGGGCATTTATGATCGATTGTTTAGAAGGTTGCAAGGGTGGAAGGGGTCTTTGCTATCCAAGGCGGGGAGGGAAGTGCTTATAAAGGCCGTGCTCCAAGCTCTTCCTATCTATGCCATGAGTATATTCAAAATTCCTGACTCGTTTTGCAATAAGATGAGATCCATGGTGACTAGCTTTTGGTGGGGGCAACGGAAAAGTGAGCGCAAGATGGCATTGGATTGCGTGGAGGAAGCTTTGTGAGCCAAAGTGTGCAGGGGGTTTAGAGATTTTCAGGCTTTTAACCAAGCTTTGCTTGGCAAACAGGCTTGGAGGTTGTGGAGCAACTTTTAAAGGCGCGCTACTACCCTCAGGGGACTTTTCTGAGTTCTGACTAGGGTCTTCGCCTAGCTACAGCTGGAGAGGCATTTGGGGGGCAAAGCATGTTGTTGAGAAAGGATCGAGGTGGAGAATTGGAGAGGGGAATTCGGTGAAAGTTTGGTCAGACCCTTGGATCCCAGGCAATAGCTCGTTTTAGGTGATCTCGCCTAGGGGAGATGCCAATACAAATCTTGTTGTTGCGGATTTGACTCACCCCATTTCGCTTACTTGGAGAAGGGAGATACTTGATAACATTTTTCTACCATTTGAAGCGGATCGAATAGCTAGCATTCCACTAAGTTCAAGGAGAGTGGACGATGTGTTGTGTTGGGAGTTGGAAAAGGATGGTGTGTACTCGGTTCGTTCGGCTTATCATGCCATCTTTGGCCAAAAATTGGTGCAGGGTGCTGCTCCTAGTTCGCGGAGAGATGACCAGATTTGGCGAGGCATTTGGAACAGTAAGGTGTTGCCTCGAACTAAGGTCTTTATGTGGCAAGCTTGTAGGGGTGCTCTTCCTACGCGTGAGAACTTGCATAAGCGCATTCCTAGCCTAACAGCTGAGTGCCCCTTGTGCGCTTGCTCTAACGAGGATGGGCTGCATGCAATGCGAGATTGTGGGATGGTTGCGCAAGTCTGGGATTGGCGAAGCTCGATATTGATCTTGAGGAGCGTTGGGTGGACCTACGCGATTTGGTGGAGGATAGTCTTGAGAAGCTGGATGTTCATGGTAGGGCTTCTTTCATGTCCATTTGTTGGGCAATATGGGGAGCACGTAACAAGATGGTTTTTGAAGGAAAAAGCTCATCTCCCTCACAGCCTCTAGCTTATGTGGATGCGATTTTGGGGAATTTGGGGAAAAAGGAGGAGAGTGGGGGATTGGGGGTAGGACGAGCTGAGGGGCGTTGGAAGCGTCCGCTGGAGGGGACGTTCAAGCTTAACTCGGATGCTGGGGTTATCTCGGAGAAAGGCACGGGGCTTGGCTTTGTCTTGAGGGATGATAATGGTTGTGTCTGTGTGGCGGGGGTGCAACAAGGAGATGAAGCTCTTGAACCTGCTGTTGCTGAGGCCAAAGCTCTCTTGTTTGGGCTCCATTCTGTGGCGGCTGATGGGTATGATGCGATTTGTGTGGAATCCGATTGCCAGAACTTGATTAGAGCGGTCAATTCGAAAGAAGGAGGGCGTAGTTCTTTTCATCTTATTGTCGATGACATTTTATCTTTTGCTAAGTCTTTTTCTTGTATTTCTTTTAAGTTTGTGGGTAGATTGTCTAATATGGTAGCTCATTGTTTGGCTCACTATCAACCTTGGGTTATAGGTCGTCGTTTGTGGTCGGAGTCCCCGCCTCCTGGTCTTGAGATCTTGTTATGTTCTGAAGCTTCAGCTATTGAATGAAAGTGGCCTTCGGTCTTTATACAAAAAAAAAAAAGTCATCAAGCCAAGTATGAAAAGAAGTTGTTAAATTTGCATCCATTCACAATCCAAGATGACCATAACCCCAAACTCGTTTTGAGATGGGACACAATCTAAAGAGGTGATCCAAAGTTTCAGGCCCTTGATGACAAAAGATGCAAGTATCATCCTCCACACAATTCCTCCGTTTCAAGTTGGCTAAGATTGGAAGAGCATTACATGCAACCTTCCAAATAAAAGTCTTCCATTTTGGAGGAATGGAAGCAGTCCACAGTTTCTTCCAAAACCCACTAGAAAAGGTGGGAGGAGATCTATCTGAATCTGAGAACAAGGAAGCATAAGTTGTTTTTGTTGTAAAGTTACCATCTTTAGAATAAGGCCAATAAGCAACATCTTCCACATATGAGGGACCACACTCAAGGGCTAAGATACGCACAACCGAGTCATAAGTTAACAGATTCCTACTCAAACTTGGGTTCCAATTCCCCTAAGCATTAAGAAGATCACCAACCTTAAGATTCCTGGCATAAGAAAGCCTCACATTGTCCCTAAGAACAGGAGTATGGTTGGGCTTGCGAGAAAGGAATAGAAGACCAAGAGTGAACTTTAAACAAAATTTTATCAATCAAGGATCTGAAGGTAATGGACTTATTAGCACCAAAGTCTACTAGACAGGCCAAATAGGTACCCAGATCATTCGGAGACCTGACTCTCAAAATGAATTTGAATTGATCTCTGAAATCCAAGGGAGTATTCTAGTTAAACTTAAGAACAGACTTATCAAAGTTGATAGCTTCTCCATATATAGAGCAAAAGTCACACACGATACTTCTCAAATCACAGCATGCCTGATTGGAAGCTTTAAAGTAAAAGAAGGCATCATCCGCAGGGGCGGAACCAATAATTTAGATTAAGGAAGGCCATAGTAAATGTATAATTACTAGAAAATTTCTTATAAGAAATATCAACCATAGCATGGTACCAATACTTAAAATTAAGACATGTCTAAGTACAAGTATCTAATTCTAAAATATAAACCAATATGCGAAGATGGTACTAAAAAAGAGGTTAGATTAAGGGAGGCCATAGTAAATGTATAATTACTAGAAAATTTCTTATAAGAAATATCAACCATATCATGGTACTAATACTTAAAATTAAGACATGTCTGAGTACAAGTATCTAATTCTAAAATATAAAACCGATATGCGAAGATGGTACTAAAAAAGAGGAACAATTCGTACCTCATTTTAGTTCTCTAAATTGTATTCATTTGTTTTTCATAAAGTAAAAAGTATTGTTAACAGTATTAGTTGAGACCTTCGTGGTACTAAGGGTGTGTTTGGTAAGTCATTTCAGTCACCTTATTTGATTAGTCTACCTTATTTTACCAATATTTCAGTCACCTTAAATTTTAAGGTTGTTTGGTAACACAACCTGAAACACATATAAGTTACCTGAAAAAATAAGCTACTTGAGATACCTAGAAAAAATTCCAAGCACCTAAAAAAGTTTCAGTCACATTTTCAGATTTCATATACCTTTTCACTTTTCAGTCACATTTTTAGTTAGTTTTGTCTTACACACCCTAAGTACTAACTTCTATACATTAGTAAACAATCTCTTAAAAAGTCACATAATGTTTTCAGCTAGTTTTGGAAGAGATCGAATAAAAGTAGACCACGCCATGTTGGCCCAATAAAATCATATAAATCTACAACTCAATTGGGTTTGTAGAGAGCTTAGGAAAAATTAGCTTATAAAGAGTTGGTCTATTTTTATGATAAAAATAGACGGTCTTTTTCAATATTTTGTGAAACTTTTTTTATGTTTCGTTGTTTGTCGTGGGAATGAGAAAGTATGGAGTTTGGGAGTTGAAAAAAATTGATTCAAATAATAAAAAAATAACATAGTATGGTAAAGTATATGGGTTTATATGATGTACCACTTTTATAAGGAAGTCAGTTAACTATTGCTAATTAGTTGACTGATTGCTAAAAAGCTACTTCCCTCATGCAACAACTTACACAATTAATAAGCCGCGATATTATCAGCTTCTATAGTTTAAATATTTCCTTTTGTAACTATATCAGTAGCACCTAGCAAGGCATAAGAGAAAGGCTGAAAGCAGATAACATTCTTTGCTTTTTTTTTGGAAGTTAGGGGGGGCCACTACCCCTGTGGCCCCCTTATCAGTTCCGCCCATGATCGTCGGCAAAGAACAAGTGCAAAATAGTTAGAGCACGACGAGTGATTTTCACACCTGTAAGATAATCATTCTCCTCAGCTTTAGTAATCATACCTGTCAAAACATTCATGCAAAGAAGAAAGAGGTAGGGGGGCATGGGATCCCCCTGTGTGAGGCCACACGAAGGTAGGAAAGCTTACTAAGAATATAGTAGGAAACTGTAGAAACACATTGATATATCCAATGGCACCATTGAGGAGGAAAACCAAAATCTTGAAGAGCATCCATCAAATATCCCAATTAAAACCTTGGCCAAAACCTATCACACTAAGACTTGTTTGGTTGGGTGAAGTGCAATTGCCCAATTAAGCCTAAGAATGGTAGGAGATTAGGAGAGACAGGGAGATATGGTAATTTTCATTACCCTATGTAATCAACTTCTTATTTTCCTTCATTTCAATTTCACTTTAACTAAAAAAAAAACTTCATTACATTAAGAAGTTGATTTTATGCTACTAAACATAGTTTGATTTCTACTGTGGTTGACATGGCGGTGTGCTTTGACGCTATCATTTATAATTAGGTATTTATGCGGGGTATACAAGTTATTTTGTAATATTGTTGAAAAAGTAGATTTCTCTACCAGGAGTTTGAAAATTTTCCTTCTCTTTGTTATGTCCTTACAAGACTTAATTCCTCTACAATCAAAGAACTTAAATAACAAAATTAAGCCACAAGGAGCAGAATTCACAAGCTGCTCTCTTTAGGGAATGTGGTTAGTTATGGGGGTTCTTTAATTTACAATTTTACATTTCCTACAAACAGTATATTACAAGCACAGAAATGGGGTACACAGGCAGTTCTGCAGGAAGATTCACCATTGCCCAAAGCTGCAATAACGTAACCATATATTACATAAGACCTAAGTGACCATCTAACTTTCTTCGCACCTAGGAGAATTTTCAGCCCTAGGGGAATTTAGGCGTCTAAATCTTTCATCGAGTTCTGCCATAACAGCCGGTACCTGCTTTTTCCTCTGCTTTGATATGGTGTTTGTTGTCATTGAACTAATTTTATCAAAAGCAACCTGCAGAAATTGGCAAGAAATCAGGAATATTTGCATAAAAGGTATTTGAAGGGGACATTTTACCATGATCAGAACAGCCTTAAGAGGCATAAAAGTAACCCCAAATCCAACAAAATTTCGAGGCCAAGTGAACATAAGTGAACACTTATAACACTGACATGATATAGAACTCGTTCTCCTTAATGTACAGTAATGAAGTAAACAGTTCTCCTTAATGTACAAAAGTCAATTTTCTGACTACTCTGCGAGTATTGGGGTCCATTCTCATACAAGACAAGCTGATTAAAGAAGCCAAATTTGTATTGATGAGGCGAATTGATCAACACAATAAAGTAATAATTCATATTAACAAGGACTAGTTTTAGAAGTCATTATCCCAAGAAAAGAAACAATGAAGAGTTTCCCGATGAAATTTATACTATGGAAGATCAATCAAATTTTTTTCCCACGAAATTTGAATTATAGAATATCAATCAAACATTTTTATGCTTCTTAGTTCTTCAATCTTCGAGGAAAACAAGATGCAGCAAAACATTTCCTAGGAGAGTAGGACACTAGTATAGTCTCTATACTAACGAAACCAACAACATATTTGATTGGTTTTTAGCTCTACTAGCCTTAGCCAAACCACATTTTCATTTAAAATATTTATGTTCTCTCCTTTCCAATTATTATCTTTTCCGCGTTCTTTTCTTTAAAGCCATGAGAGTAGAGCAAGGGGCTAGCAACCAACTAACAAAAACCGAAGCAATATTTCAAGGGACCTACCGTCAATAGTTCATCAGGGTCAAACATGTGGTGAGTAGTTTTCTGCAATATGTTTATTACATCACCAACTTGATTGGCCAGAAGCAACTCTTCTTCCCTCATCTGCAAAAGGTTCCACAACTTAACAAGGTATTCATCATCATCATCAAGATTTAGACTGTTTGGTCCTTTGAAGAAAACAAAAAGTTTATAATATGTGAACTTGTTTGAGAAAACTTGGTCACCTTAAATATGGCCAAAGCTACATGAAATAGAACTTTAGCACCCTCGTAGAAAAGGACATCCCATACTCGCAGAGTAGTCTGAAAAAATTGAGCAGCATAGCAATCATGAGTGACAAAATGGACTTCATAAGTAGAGAAATAAGTTGACAAGAAAAAGAGCTTTAAAAGGGTCAAACCTCTGAAGGCAAGCTTTTAGAAAAGACGCACAAGAACCACTCAGTGGTGACAAGGGAGACATCAAACTCCAAAGTGTCCAAATGAGCACCTATCCTGCATGTTCCTTTTTCCAATGATCAATAAAGAAAATCACAAATATAGTATACACATTAGGTAATTAACGTAATGGAAATATCAGAGTACCCAGCACATTTTTGGGAAAGTAGATCTTTGAAAACCCTCTGCTCAACATGGCATCCAGATAAGTTATTTGTATAACAGTCATTAACTAAAACATCTTCGAGAAGAACAGCTAGCATCCAAAACGCATCTTCTTCTGTCTTCATAACAAGTAATAACAATGCTGCAACATAATTCAAGCCCTGGACCAATCAGTTAGTTTATATCAGTGAGTGGAGTGCGCTACATTTCTACATCACTGAGCAGACTGTCAACCCTAAGATCCACAAGTTTATGGGTGAGGCCATCAGCTTGTGGAATACTTTGGTTTGAAGTATACTAGTATTTAATGACCACAACTTCCTTCATTTGCCTCAAAAAGGATGATATGAGAATCACCTGACAGTAACCAACTTCAGAATCACGAAAAGAGTATCCAGCAAGAACACGTCGGAGAGCTGCATGGCCCTCTGCTGTATCCAACCACGGGTGACCAGGGAAGGTTCGAGGCAAGTCCTGCAGAATAATGAACAGGGTTAAACAGTGGTGTAGAAGTTATAAGTAATAGTTTATGAGATGTTCGACTTGCAGAATATGTTCATGCAGCATGCTAGTCACAACTAGTAAATCACAATAACCACTTTCACAGTTTCACTCTAAAAAAGGCTGATGAGGCAGAAGCCCTGTGAGGTTCAAATACGTGCAAAATATAATCAATCCACATTTCCACTGTTATCCAATGAATCCTTAGAGGTGTGTACATTGGCATTGGCCACTGACTTATCGCATGCCAACCCCTCGCAAATGGGGTTAAAGGCGGTAGATAGACTGGTTCCTATAATCAACAATAATCTGCAATTCACCTCAGAAGCAAGCTACTCGTATGATACTTACCTGACTCAACTAAAGAACTTTTAAGTTTGAAACTCTTTCTTTTCTAGACTGATGCAAAATATGAGCTATGATAATTTTAGATCATCAATTTCTTATTGGAAAGGTGATTAGGACATCACAATGCTATAGTGTTACTCTGAGCCTCAAATTTTACGTAGACTACATCTATCAATAATTAAGTTTTAACTGAGTCAAAGAAACAATATACCAAATTTTCCTTGCAATGAGAAGCAATAAAAGGTCGCACAAAATAACAAGAGAGTAGATAGGGAAAACCCTATTCGTCCCACAAGCCGATCGGCTGGCAACCCTATGAAAATATTCTTCTCGTGGTCCTTAAAAGGGGTAGACAACTATGCTACATAAGATACACCTAAATCTAAGCGTAGAACCTCAAGAACCCCCCTCAACCCCCCTCTCCCCTAAGAAAAAGGAATTAAGTACAACTATACATTCAAAAGGAATAATTATGCAACAGTGATTGCTAATGTAAACAGTGGTAACAACCTGTCCAACCATGAAGACGATCGATATCCCTTTCTTCAGTAGTACACCAATTAGTTTACTAACTAAATACAAAATCACATAGATAAACATAAGAAGAAAATCCTTTGCATATCTCATAAGTCTAGCTAACAATGTATACAACCCGCACTACAATACCAAACACAAATCATCAAACCTGTTTCCAGCTTCACTAGCTAGATACTAGGAGAAGCTCATCAATACAAGATCATTTTCCTTTCTAATGCACGATTAACATGTCTCCAATTTCGAATATAAATGATGGACAGAAAGACTTTACTCAATAGTGAGCAAACCCAAAAAGAGCACATTATTAGTATTATCTTATGGCAGTCTCGTTGGTACCAATTACTATCAAACAATGCACACTACCACAAGAGGTTCCATTGGACCATGCTTAATAGAACAAATCTTCAAATTATAGAAACTCAGAAGACTAAATACTGCAAATTATTAATATGCCATCCTATCTACAACCGAAAAGGAACTCACAAATTTTCATCCACTAGCTACAGTACCTATTAATCTAGCATTCATCAAATAATTGTATTCAACTCAATCAATCAGTGAAAAACAATGCATTATGCTCTAAAACATGTGACTGCATAGAATGATCAAAACAGTTCCAACCAGAAAACAACCCATTTTCGAAAACTACCCTGCAAGATATATCCATGAAACAATCCAATAAGGTCATACACACCCCCAATCCATCAAAATGGCATCAAGAACCACAAAACTCACATGATCAATCTGTTTCGTGGCGGGCGTAACCACGCCATCAGTAGCCTTGATGAGATCATCATAGTAACTATCAGGCACAGTGGATTTCTTCTTGGCAGCACCAGACAATGCAAACCAAATCTTCGGCCGCAAGACCGGGGGAATCCCCTTCCTAATCAACCTCTTCAAGGTGATTGCATTCGCTAAAGCCGACAACTTAAGGGATGCCTTCAAGGCAGATGAGGCCTGAGTTTGGAGGTACCAATTAGCACCTTTATTAGCTTCCAAAGCCCACCAAACCCTCCCTTGTTGCCTCACTTTCTCCCTAACCTCATTCAAAATATTCACATCATCCACATTTCCTTCCACTGCAAACCCATATATATCCTGAAACTTTACTGTAAGATTTGCCCTCCTTGTATGAATACTAGGCCTATAATTAATAATCTGAGCTTGGTATGCATATGGCATGTTCCTTCTGCTATGTGGGGTACCATACATTTCTTGGGTTGCCATTGCCAATATGTAAAATTAATCAAGATTCAGACTTTATGGCCACAAACTGTAGAATTTGTCAAAAAGGTAGCAAATTTGACCAAATGAGCTCAAAAGCTTCAATACCCAGATGACAAAATCCTCAAATTTGGCCAATCAAAGCTTAACTTATCCAATATAATTAAACACACAAAGATCCAAAAAAAAAAAAAATACACCCAACAAACTATTTTTTTGATAATGGTAACAAAAATGTAATATCACAATTATTAGATTAGAACACTTTGAAAAGGGTCAAAAAAATGGGATTTGGGTAAAAAAGAAAAGAAATGAAAAATACCCAGATAAAAGAAAATGCCCAAAAAAGGTGTATTTGTGTCCTAAGGAAGAAAAAGAAGGAGAATTAAGGGGACTACATAGGGAAAAAAGTCCGAAGACATAGGAGCGGGGGATATTTATTTAATTTAATTTAATTAGTATGTGAGGACAACAATTAATTAGCAGTGGACACAAACAATATAATGTAATGTAATAATGAAAGAGCTAGGTGAGGTGCACACGACCAGAAAGTAAAAATAAGAGTAGGTTCTGACTTGAGTTTTGGTAAGTTTGTGTCTTTTTTATAACAAGTAACTATTTTTGGTTTGGATTTGTGTCTTTTATTATTACCACTTTGGATTTGTGTTTGAATATTTTTGTTAGGACAAGATTTGGAACGTTATTATTAGTAAGGGGGATTTGAGCCTTTGACTGGATCAGGCACATGAGCCATGACTGATGACTCCATGAGCATGACTTTAGTGGTTAAGCTGGATTTTGAATTATTCAAAAAAAAAAAAAAAAACCTTAATATTATCAAGTAATATTCTAGTCATTTTACCACCTTATCTCCTTTTTCATCTAGCTACGTAATATTCTAGTCATTTTATTAATTCCTTGATATTATCAAGTATATCAATTCGTAATCAATGAGTTTTAATCTCAAATGCATAAGGTCGTAAACGGGATGACAAAGAAACATGTATCATAAATTTCGTGATGATGTCTTATGAATTTGCCTCAATTAAGAGACCCTCGCAGTAAACTCCATTCCCTACTCTAATAAAAACTACAAGTACTTTAAAATTGAAGAACAAATGTGAAGAAAATATGCTTATTGTTTGTGGTGGTGGATTCTCAGCTGGAATATGGTGAATTTTGTTGGAATCAATGCATATTATAGCATTGTATTGTGCCCCAACTGATTAATGGTTCCAACGATTAGTTTTTTTTTTTTTTCTTCAGATGCTAGCCGTTACAGGGGTACACTGTGCACTATTTTAACAAGTTTAGGGGTACCATTTCCCTTACTTTGAAAGTACAAGGGTACCTCATGCCAACATTTTAACATGTTTTCTTTACAAACTCATTGGCACGTCATCATAGGTTTTTTGGGAAATTTTTTATTTTAAATTTGTTAATTAAAGTGCCACGTCATCAATTAGTTTATGCCACGTCAAAAGTTAGTTATTGCCACATCATCACTTGACAAGCCGAACTAACGATTCTGTGTAATGGCTATTAACGCCCGTCATTGCAGGGGTACCAAAATACCAAAACTAAAAGTTTATGGGTACCATGTATCCTTGTTTAAAATGGGAGTACCTGGTTAATTACGTCAAAGTTAAAGGGTACCCCATGAAATTTCCGTAAAAAAACTAGTTGTTACTTGCAAGCTTTTTGGATTTTTATGGGTGGCAAACTAAATTAAATAAGAAAGTTTTGTATCAGATTAATTTAGCTTTAAGTTAAAATTAAGTCATCTCAAAGAGTTAATGAGAGTATTGAAAATTGTAATTAGTTATACTTTTTAATATTTTGCTGATAAAAAATGTAGATAAGTGTTGAACCCTAGTCTTTTTTTTTTTTTTTTTTTGCTAAAAATGTAAGATATTTCATTTAAACCAAATTAAGCATTTGTTACAATTAACACAAAGAGCATACCCTCCTTACTCGTGATAGAAAGCTAAAATAGCCTTAAAGGCCCAAACAAAGTTTTTCAAACCAACTTTTATCTCTAATTCTAAGAGAGCTAGTAGTGACTACTCTTATCCAAGTACACACTACACATTTGAGATTCTGAAAAACTATTCTCGGACTTCTGATAACCATATTAAGCCTGAAACAGTTACATTCATACCATATCAAATATACATGTACCCCATCACGACAGACAGCCCACAAAATCATTCTCTTGTATTTACTTGCACATCTCTGCTTCAGCAATTCTGTGATGCTCTGAACTCCCCTGAAATCAAATTGTAACCATATGCCAATCAGATCCAACACCATCTGGCTGTATACACAATCAAAGAACAAATCCACAGTAGTTTCATCTTCTTTATCACACATAAGACATCTAGCATTATCTACCACCCCAATAGCATTCAACCTAGATTTAGTTTGTAATCTATCAAGCAAACAAAGATGAAACAATGACTCGATATATTCGATATGGACCATCACATCTGATGCCACTGAACTTCTTCACTTATACCAATGAGATAATTATAGCCATTTCTCCCCAAAGTATCCAGTTTTGAACATGTCCTTCACTTGGTAAATGTTTCTCCAGGACCAACTAGAGTTAGTAGTTGGCTTTTACTCCTTCCAATGTACATCTCTCATATACACATGGTGAATATGTTGAACCCTAGTCTTGATTACAACAGTTTAAAGACTATTAGAGGACCAACTAAACCAAAAGGCTAAACTAATGGTTGAGGTGTAATTATTAGTTATATTCTAATACGCCTCCCACATAAATGCCCTTTAGGCTTGAAGTGTGGATGTTGCACATGAGCTCCATATACCTTGTGCTTAAATTACTATTGTCGTCGTCGTCGTCGTCGTCGTTGTTGTTG
>CAAKMY010012145.1:0-12494 GCA_901111285.1 Corrigiola litoralis
CTTTAGTTGGCGATTTTGGATCCTTAATTAGCTTGTAACTTATATGAGTGCATAATTATGTGCTCATTGGATAATTACGAATTTTATGGCAAGAAACAATTTATTGATAGGGATTTGTACATTTATAAAAGCTTTTCTTAAGAATTCATATGATTAAAAATCAATTATATATTATAGAATCTGGTTAAAATTAAAAATCAAAACCGTTGCACTAGTATTAGAAGTCACAGTTTCTGATGTTCACTAAACCGTTGCAATAAGAAAAAAACATTGCAATTACCTATTAAAACCATAATCTAGGGACCGTTGCGTTAGATGATCTAATGCAACGTTTCTTATGTCAAATGCAACAGTTACTCGTAAAAATAAAAAACCGTTGCATTAGGGTACCAAAACCGTTGCATTTGGACCTAATGCAACGAGACTTGATGCAACGGTCACAACCGTTGCCTTAGGCCTATAGCAACGTTTTCGGAGCCCTAATGCAACAGTTTACGGCGTTGCATTAGACCCTTTAATGTAGTAGTGATAGGGATTGGATACGGTCTACTTTAAATTGTATCGATCTTATTTAAAAATAGCGTTGAGCGGCAATGTTAAAACATAGGAACCCACTATGAAACTTCTACTTTTATTTAACATAAAATCATAGAAATTCACAATATAAAATCGTGGTTTTAAAACATTAGATCACAAAATATGCTCGTTCTAAAACTTGGTAAAGCGCGTAATCATTTACAAGGCTTTTTTTAGGAATTTTAACTTACCTTTCTAGGTAGATATTCGAATTCAAAACACTTCAATGACTGAAAGGTCTCACGACGAACTCGCACTCTACCAGACAAATGCAGTAACCTTAAGTTACCATATAAAGACCCGAGCTAAATCTAAGCTTATAAACTTAACTCGATCTTAACAACCATCTCATAATCACATTACCCATAATATAGAACTCATGATCCTCTATACATATCTTATAACACTTTTAACATCTACTACTTAATCCCAACATTAATGACACTTAAGCGCACAACTCAAGAATCAAAACATTTTTTTTAGATATAGTGCAGCAAGGCATCAACCACCTTGGGTACCGTGCATTTTCAGACATCCTGAGGCCGTGATAGCAGCCCGCGCGTATAACAAGGGGTAGCAGCCTGTTCATGACTTTATCCTCACCTTCTCTCGGCCACCAACACCACACCATCACGCACCTTCCCACACCTACAACCAAACACAACATTCAAAAAAAAAAAAAAAACTTATTATCATGCCATCATATTACATCTTATATAAAACTTTCAAACCTAACATACTTTATAATATTCAACTAATACTAAACATACTCCAAAGAGCAAGGAAAGGCTTTATTGGTTGCCACACAAACTAAATCTGTATGAATAAGATGAACTATAGCCTCCCTCCATAATCATCTTGGTTTTTGTACAAATATACGAGTCAACTATCATATTCATATGTACTTTATTCAAATATTGAGAATTTATTATTGTCTAAATGAGCCCAAATAGACTAGCCTTATTATGATGTAATAACCCCTTCACATTTTGTTTTTACTTACCTAGGGCTGCTTCCATTTCAGAAACCAATATTATCCATGATCAGCTTTATTTAGTAAATCATTCCCCTTGTCCAACAATAGAATGTTTATCCTCCTCCAAAGTTACCTGAGCAAAGGTCTTACCTCATGTATGGAAGCCCAAATAGCTGTATAACAATGCTTTTGGTCATCACCAACTTCCTATATATCTGCCTTGACCTTTCTTCTCGCATATTCTGAGATTCGTTATGCAATTAAGGACATGTACTCTTGTGAGTCTTGGAAGTAACCACTCCCACAATTCCATTAGCAGGAAGAGTAACTAAATTCTTCTCTGGAAGTGTCCTTTTACCCCTGGCCTGCCACTCTTGTCGAATAACCACTAAGTTCTTTTTCTTACATTGTGACCTAACCCCTTGCATATCTCACATAAAATTGGTTTTTAGTCATATTCCAAACAAAGATGTACCTCATTATCCTTTTCATCCAAAAAATCTATCATTTTGGGAATCCTTGATTAATATGAACCTCCACTAAGACCCTAGCATAGCTCAGTCTTGTCTTCTCTTTAGTAGACTCATCCAATTTTATAACCTTACCTAGTAGGCCTCATATTATATTAAAAGAATTTTCATCCAACTTCAAGTCTAGTCGCATAAACTTGACCCATATAGGCACTACATCAGTGTGCATTTTCTCCTAAAAAACTCCTCTTCATTCTTGACTATCAATGGTGTACCATCAAACAAGAAATTTCCTGGGGCTATAAAAATTTCCTGGTTTTCTTTTGAATTAAATCTCACAATGCACACATCATTAGGCAATATAGAAACTATTTCTACTCCAAACTTGCTCCAAATGCGCTTAATAAAGCCATTAACGAGCACCCATGGAGGTCTAGCCCCCAATACATATTAATCTACTACTTAATTAAGACAAATTTTGCAACTCTATTTCAACAACCCTAAGAGAAAGCTTCAATCATATTTTATTTTATTGACTTCCAAGATATTTATAATGAGAATTTAGTGAATTCTCCTAACCAACACTCTTTTTCTTGCTATGCATAATACCAACGTAACGCTTTTTATCGTTGAAATTTGAGCTAAGTGTTGAAAAGTGCCTTGTTTTCTAGTAGTGCCAAGTTGCACCATTAGCCTCTTCTCTGTAACAAAACTGCTCTTCTCTACAGGACTCACCAAATCTTCAGTGACATCTTCCTCTTCACTATCTGCCAAAGCTAGGGGTAGTACACCATGAAGGTCATCCAAAGCCTTCATCTTGTTACCCTTAACATTTGCAAGGTTTGGATGTTAAGATGCTACCTTGACACCAGCTGCCAATTCCTTTTCTCGAGCATTAAGAAGCCCATCTTTTATTTCCTAGCTTGCTAACTTGAGAGATGTGACATTTTTTAGACTTTTTCAGTGATTATTGATCAACTTTTTTGGAAACCCCCCCCCCCCTCCCCAATGCCACTAGCACAAACTTGTAGGAGATTTTTTGAGTTTTCCAAGAGAGAAGACAAAGTTTCCTTTTTCTAGATATAACATGTTTCTCGGTCTTCAATACCTTCTTATTTTAGCATCTTTTTCATTTTCTAACATTTTTAAGCAATCACCCTAATTCCACCACCATTCACCACCATACACCGTCCTCCCCCGCCACATGCATACCTGAACTTCCACCACGACTCTAACAAATACCATGAACCCTCACTCAATCCCCTAAACGATCCTAACACATACATGTACCATCAACAACAACGGAATCTCAAACCTGTGAAACTACTACAAACCTAACGGTGATAAAAATGAAGGGGAAAGAGAAAGTGATGTATATGTAATGGGAAATTGAAAGAAGTATAAAGAGAGAGATATAGAAAGTACGTGTTTGATGATCAGAGGAGCTGCCATTGCATGCTTGCAAATTGAGAAATGGTATGTTCAAAGATTTGCTTGCAAAAATAACAGCTATGATTACACACTAGGCTACAAATATGCTATCTTATGCAGGGAGATTACAGATGCTTAATTCAATCATTTTTGGTTTGGAGAACTATTTGTGTAGTGGTATTTTGCTCCTTGTTGGTACTGCTAAGCATATTGAGAAGTTGTGCATAACATTTTCGTGGGGCTTAGCTGAGGGCCAAAGGAAGCATATCTTGTTCAAATGGTCCAATATTTTTAAACCACCTATTGTAGGGGGGTTAGGAATCAAGGAGGTTATGAGCTGGAATGGAGCTATGTGTTTGAAATGGATTTGGAAATGCAAAATGTTAATCGTGTCAGGTTTAACTGGATTCAACTGCATTATTTGAGAGGTAAAAGAATATGGGAGTATGAGGTTACAGTCTCCTCCTCTTGGTGCTTGTAACACCTCTATATGGTGAGAGATCTCCTTATTCATAAAGTTGGTGTTGTATGCAAATCAAAAACTTTGTTGGCCTATTGGATTGCTTGTTGGATGCAATATGGGAAACTGAATCGCAGGACTGCATATGACATGTTCAGAGAAACGGGCAGGAAGTTTGCTAGGCTAAAGAGAATTTGGGATCATGTTGTATACCCAAGACATAGAATTATTGGACTCTTCTGCTTCAGGGATACTTATTCACATATGATAAAGCTTAGGCTAGAGGGATTCTGATTGCTAGTTAGTGTAGACTATGTTGTGCAGCTACTGAAGCTATCCTTCATTTTTTCTTTGGTTGCAGTTTTGTTTATGCAATCTGGTATGAAATTCTTTGTTGGTTGGGAGCTCAGAGGAGGGGCTATAGCTTCTGTAGAGAAATGCAATGGTGTATGAAGTATAACAGGGGCAGAAATTTGAAAAAGAAGGCCTTTTAATTTAGGACTGCTCTTCTTGCTTGTACTTATGAAGTATGGGGGTAAAGAAATTTTCGTACCTTTAATGGTGTTTGTTTGGATGTTAATGCTATTGTTCTAGCAATTAAAACTATAGTGGAAGCTAGGTTAGGCCCTTTCTAATAATAGATTTTTGGATTGTTTTAACTAGTGTGCTTACTTAAAGATTCTATGTTATTGAGTTACTCCCTCCGTACCATCCATTTCCTACCATATTCTATTTTGGGGTGTCCCATTCATTTCCTACCATTTCCTTATAAAAATACACTCTTAACCTTCTTTTTCCACACTCAGCTTATCATATCTCTTAACATGTCCCACCACTCACTCACAATATTTACCCACAAGTTGCTTTTGGGACCCATCCCACCCATTTTCTTAATCTTTGGTCCAAAACAAAAAGTTAGGAAATGGGTGGGACGGAGGAAGTAACTTTTTGACCCCTTTACCAAAATCATATTTTTTCTATGTGGCCCCTCTTCCAATTACTCCTTATATTTCTAGAATAGTAACCTCGACTACCCACTTTTACATTGGTCAATAATTTTTCTTAAGGTTTTATCAAAAAAAAAAAAATCTTAAAATTTGTTTCAAAACAAAGTGAAAACCTCTTTTACAATGGGACGTTGTATTATTTTGATATGCAAGAAATAATATATAGTAAAAATTTATTCAACGGACATAGTATCATTTTCATCTTTTAATAGTAACGGTACCATTACTAGCATACGGCCGTGGAATTTGACAATTCCCGAACTTTTACTTGCTCCTAAGACAGCTAAGCACCTGGACCAGAATGGGTCCAACGCAAACAAAGTCATGCCCCCACATACATGGGGTGTTCTACAAAGTTCAACCCACTGGAAATATTGACAAAATAAGGTTGGATAAATAAAAGGAAAATACAATCTACGCAAAACTATGACTATGAGTGGGACAGATGAAACTAATAAATGACATAAATCTGCTCCTCCTTCAAGTTCTTTCATGCCTCTTTAGTTATTGTTGTTTGAGGATCTGTTATAATCTTTTTCTCTCCCATCCTCTTTTCTGTTTCCTAATCAAAATCTTATCTCAATTCTCCAACCAAAATCCCACTTTACTGACTCACGTCTCACATATATATGACCTCTACCTAGCTTGCACTATTCCTAATTTCCCTACACATATCTCCATCCTTTCCACCTTTCCTATATAGCTTGTTCAAGCCCTCAGAAAACCTGGAGTTCTGTTAAACATATGTTCCGTTAATCCTACGTTGTTTGTTCCTTGTCTTCCCATAAGTTTTCCTATATTTTCTCCTTACTCCCTTGATCATAAATTCTGAATTTTTCCTTTTGGTTTACTCTAAAAACACCCTAGTTATCTTAGGACATGGTGCAATATCGCTTTGAGTTACCTTAAAGATATCATTTCTCTAAATTCTCCTTTGTTTCTTATATTCGGTTTTTTGTGCTGCTGTTATTGTGCAACAGAATTTTCCAAAAGATATTCAAGGTCACGTTGTTTATATTACAAGTCGTTTAGGCTCAGCATTTTATTTATTAGATACGGAGTACATATATATTCAACGCAAATATATATCTTTGGTTGTAATTTTTTTAGCTGTCCAAAACATCATATACTCTTTCCTATACTTTTCTTATTCTCTCTCTCTCTCTCTTGTCTTGTGTAGGAAAGATCACATAAGTATCCTCCGACAATCTCTCTTTCCCTATTTTCTCTCTGTTTTGTACCCTAATCTCACTTTTATTTTTCCCTGCCATATTTTTTTGTTTAGAGTTTAGGGAGACAAGGTCTCCCTTTCTCTCTCTCTGTCTCTTTCCTCCACCCCTTCATCTCTCTCTTATCAATCAATCAAGCAATCAATCATGGTGGTCGAAAAAGGATCATTGCATTCAAACCTTGATTGCCTCCTCCATTGCACTACTCCTGTTGTCCCTTCTCAATTTCTTCCCAAGGTTGGTTCTTTATGTTTTGTAATGCTTATTTGATCATATATTATATGGGTTCTTCTAGGTAATGCTTCTGGTTATTGGGTCGTAACGCCCGCTATTGTTGTAGCCATCATAGATTTTTCGTAATTTTGATATGTATGTATGTTTTTTGTAATTGGGATAGTCGGAGATGAGGAATTTAAACAAGTTATGGCATCCGTGGGAAAGAGAAAACGTGGAATATTTCAGGCTCAGTGATTTATGGAACTGTTATGATGAATGGAGTGCTTATGGGGCGGGTGTACCAATTCGTCTCAACAGCGGTGAAACTCTTGTACAGTATTATGTTCCTTACCTCTCTGCCATCCAAATTTTCACCAGCTCTCCTTCTCCTCCTATTTTCATCAGGTTTGTCTTACATTTGTTTGCGTTATGTTTACTCATTATTAATAAAGTAGTTTTCATTTTGCATTGCCTGATTAGTAATTACATGATCATGTTAACATGTGACATATGAAGTCATAATTGGTGCTTGCTCTTAAATGAAGGTTTCTATTGTACTAGTTCAAATAGACTTGTGTGACAATAAATGCTTATAAATAGAGTCTTAATAGCAACTTTCAGTGGTGCGTTATGAATTTTCTATCGTATTGGTTGTGTTACTAAACGAGCTAGACTATTGTTTTAGTGAATACACCGATTCAGGGGACGGTGAGACAAGGGATTCGTTCAGCGAGTCTTATAGTGATGAGAGCGAAAGTGACAAGTTATCGAGATGGGATGGGTGCTCCTCGGAAGATGGAGGATCTGAGCAAGAGAGCCTTTGGCAATTGAATGACAGATTGGGTTACCTTTATTGTCAGTACTTTGAGAGTTCAACTCCTTATTGCAGAGTTCCTCTAATGGACAAGGTAACTTATCACTCACTTATCTCTCAATGCATCATATTCCACTCTCGGTTCCTCTTGTATCGGCATATATATTTCCCTTTTCTAGCTGAAAAGTACCACTTATCCTGTTTTCATACTTCCAATTTGACCTTTTGGCTATAGTTTTTAGTGCACTCGTCACGCCCCATTTTCCCATCTAGTGAGTGGTTTAGGGGGCAAAACCACATCCAGTCGTAGTGGCAAAAGCATGATACTTGAATGCGTTTAATCTTGTTGCATGCTTATTTAATTGAGGGTGAAGATCAGTGGGGGATCACTAGCGGATGTATGTACAAAGAGTCGGTGTTTTTGGACATTGGAATGTGCATTTTTTTTTTCTTTTTTTTCTTGCTTTTAATGCTATTACTTTTTAACATATCTGTAAAATTATATTAGAAACAGTGGAAAAATAATTTTTAAATCTACCACTTATTGAAGATAATAATGAATTGTTTTAGGTTCAAGCAAATAAATCAATTAATTGTGTCACGTTCCAAATTTTGGGTTTCAGTATTATATCCTTTGGTTAAGAGAAACTTATCCTCTTTTTTATTTTTTTATTTTACAATAGTCGAATAAAACAAGAAACGTATCCCTTAGTTGTAGTTGAACACGAATCTCAACAAGTGAAGAATAAATTAGTGGAAACTAAATACTTAAGAGATTATCTTCGTAAGTTCAATGTTCTGTACACTTGGTTAGTTCTATTCTTTTTATGTTTTGGATACTTGGTATGCCAGTGGCTAGTGGAGTGTAATTGTTGAACTTTTCTTTTTTAGTGGGTGCGTGTCAAATAATTTCGATTATTACCATGATCATCGTGATAAGTTTGTGAATGGGGTGGTCACTCTTTTACATTGTCTTTTGCTCTATGGTTGCTGTTGAAAGTACTAGGATTTTGATGGAATCAACTCTCATTTTTGTGCATAAAAGGTCAAAAATTCCTGTTTGATTGTGACACGGAAAAATTATTCAATGTATTACATTTCTCACAAAGAATATTCTATTGATGCCCTTCTTCCCTGGTAATATGTATCCAGATAAGTGAATTGGCTCGAAGATACCCAGGGTTAATCTCATTAAAGAGCGTCGATCTTTCACCGGCAAGTTGGATGGCAGTTGCCTGGTACATAATTCTTAATTTATGTAACAAAAAATTACTTGCGTGCATATTTTTCTAATTTATGTCTATCCCTTTATGCCCGATGTTCTCCCTCTTGTTTCGTAAACCGAAATAGACGAGGAAGAACTGCTTAGTTGGATAGTTTCTTAGGTCACTTAAATGTTCATACAGAATGCAGCATGTCGTTTTCATATTTCTGATTTAAGATAGTATGAAGTGGTAATTAGTATTCAGTTACAAATACCAAACTTACCATAAGCTCGTTATGTGATAATGTTGCAGGTACCCCATATATCATATACCTATGGGAAGAACTATAAAGGACTTGTCTACATGTTTCCTTACCTACCACACTCTTTCATCCTCGTTTCAAGGTATCATTGTCAAAGATCGTAATACTGATCTCTACTCTCTGGTAGTTTTACTACACTTAAGTTCGATGTTCCTTTATTGTCCCTTTGTATTATGTTTGGTTAGATACTCCCTCTATCTGTATATAAAGTTTACAGTTGCATAAACCAAGGAAAAGAAAGTGTCTCCAAAATTATGTTGACAAACTCTTTTATAAAGACTACTTCACTATTCTAATAAGAGTCACAAGCTAAATCAACGTAAGCGTCCGATAAGTCCAAACTCTTTATTGGGCAGTAATCTTTCTAAAAAAAGAGGGTCTCCCCCAAGACTTTCTAATTTTAAAATGGTACTAAATTATGAGACACTCGTATATGAAAAGTGTAAACTTTCCAAAGAGACATAGCTGTTATCTATTAATTTTGCTACGTTGATATTATTTGTATCATCTTTGTACATATGTACATGTTCACAAAAAGGTGCTTCGTACTTATATCTTATCATGCATATGTTTAGATATGGACCATGATAATGACATGGATCAAGACGTGGAATGGAGCAAGAAAAGAAAAGAAGGAGAAAGTATCCCTCTTCCAGCATTTGGTCTCGCCACATACAAGATGCAAGGAAGCGTGTGGGTCTCAGGTCACGGTGGCCGGGACCAGGACAGGCTTGTGTCACTTTGGAGTGTCGCGGATTCTTGGTTAAAGCAGTTAAGGGTGCAACACCACGACTTCAATTATTTCACTGGGATTAGGCGGGGGTGATTGGCTTCGAATGCTGAACTTTTAACACAATGTTCCCCACGTAAAGGAATGTGGGTAATGAGCTTATGTTGTTATTTCTGGCTGCCCTTAAGTCTTATATCACCTAACTAGAATGAGGCATGGTTCGCATCGATGGTCGAAAATTTTAGATAACTTCCTGCAGCCTGGGTGGCTTTAATTTGATGTAAGTGGATTAAGGATGGACCTTTTGGGACTCGAGACTAATTGGTCGATTCTACTGTCGAAAAAGCCTTCAATAGTGGGGGGTTTTCTCTGCTGATGACCTTAACCCTCTTCCTTTTGTACCAAAAAAGTCAATCTGCTTTGATGAAAATATATAGGTGGGGGCTTCGTCAATAGAAAATGGACATATAGAGTGGACAAAAGTCAAAAACATGTATTGCGTTCAAATTGCTGAGGTTCATGGGTTTGTGTTGTACATTTTCTCATTATAATGAAACCCATGTTGGAAAATGCTTTCATAAGCACTTGCGGATTTTTTTTATGTTTTTTGGTTATATGTTTCACTGTTCATAATGATGTATCCCATTAATGATATCTAGCGTCTGGTGGCCCTACTGTGGCATCTTCGCCTCTTCATGGTTATTATGTATAATAACGTGTGTGTTTTTAGTTAAAAGTATACCTTTCTCAGCCTTTTGGCTAAGATCAAGAGTTGTAGTTGAAAGTCAATTTCTTTTGGAAATTTAGGTGGTCATAACAGATTATGCTACAGAATATGGTCCATAAGATGTTTAAACTTTCATCAACTTGACTACGTGAGTTAAGGACATAAGGTAGGGAGATGACGGTAGATACTATCATATCAGGGCCGTCTCATGGATTTAGGAGGTCCTGTGCAAAAATTTTAAATGGGGCCTTATTTATCAGTAAACATATAACTTATGTACCATAAGCAAAACTGTTAAATCAGTCTATTTACCAAACAAAATACCTCTATATTTTAATACTCATGTACTAGTCATCTAATACAATCTTTTTAGATACAATTATTGATTTTCAAGGTAAAATATACTACAATCTATCGTCATCATAAGATAGATGAACACAAACTCGATCAAAATTAAAAAATATTGATACGAGATAGATTCGACAAATAGGAATGAATGTAGCACATATATAAAAGCTGTTATGAGGGCCCTGTGCAAATGATCACTTTGCACTTCCCTAAAACCGCGCCTGTATCATATATCCCCTCTATGATCAATGCACGGAGTGTATCCTTTCCTTTTTTTTAGGTAGCACGAAGTGTATACTTGCGTAAGGGGAATAACAAGGTATATTTCAGAGGGGGTTGAGTTAAGTATACTCTCTTATCCTCATGCAATTTAGTTTATGCATTGTATGTCTCTTGGAAATCACAATAAACTAAATATAAAACAAACAATTATATATTCTGGTTCAGATCTTCTGTTTCTGGAACTAGATTAACTCTTCTAATTGCTCAGCTTGATCATTCTTCATTCAAAGCTTCATGCAATCGGTATTGGTATATAGTTGGTTCTTTTGTTGGTTCTTCTTAGCAAACAAACTTGTATTATGGACATCAATACTTCAAAATATCATTTCACTAGTCCATGTATTTGTGCATCAGGATTATTCCTTGTACTCAAAACACAACATTACACATGTACAGTTTGAAATCATCAAAACATAGACATATTAACTAACTCCCCCTTTTTGATGATGACAAACTCTTGCCATTTGAACTATACCTTGATGTTTTGTTATTACCTTATACACATTTAAATAAGTAAACCATTAAATTAATCTTAGACAAAAGGATTAAAAAAAAAACCAATTGTTAGTATCAAGATCAAGTTAGCGTCATAAACAAACCTCGAAATTTTGATAATAGTAAGATCTCACAAATGGCAAAGTCCTTCCCCTGAACATCATCAAAAATTTCAAAAAGTGAGGGTTAACAAAATATATCAAAAGTTAGGAAAATAGGCACACACAATGATCTCAAGTAAAACACATTTTATGCCCCATGCAAGCATAATCCAACTTACCATCCAAGTAGTTAGTTATTACAGACCATGTACAAAAAGTTCTTATTGGTTCAAAGAGGGCTGAAAAAAGAAAGTTCAGGTGTTGGAGAAGTTTCATGATCAGGACTAACATTGCAGAGGTGCTCATAATCAATCTTTTCATAAAATCCAGGTTTTTCATGATAAGCTTGAATCCTAAGCTCTTAAGGTGAACGTTCTGGTGAAGCTGAAATAGTGGAAGGACCACTTATTGTTGTGGATGCTACCATGGCGTTCAACTTAGCAGCATATTGTTCTTTTTCCACCACTTCATGCTTTCCAACATCTCTTCTAATACCAACTTCCCATTAATAACCAATATCTCCTTTTGAGCCAACATCATATCATTGGCAATTTATACTATAGCCCCAGGGGCATGTAGATCCCATGCCCCCACAGCCCAGCCCACCTAAAAAACAAAAGCCCCAAACAAAACAGCCCGTCCCAGACAGAAAAGCCTGTCCAAAACGAAAACAAAAAAGAAAACAAAAAAGAGAACAAAAAAGAAAACAAAAAAGACACGTTGCACATTAACATTTCAGACACAAATCCCCGCAAATCCCCGCCTTTTCTTCTTTCCAGAAAAAACCATCACAGACACATTTATTAACTGCATTATTCCCACAAAATTTTTCACTAAAAACTACATAATCTCTCATTTCTACTACATAATCTCGCAAACTTCTTGTTAATTTTGATTATACACATAATGTCGGACATTCGTGAGGAGTTTCCTCCAAAAGTGGGCAAAAATGGTGAACTTGAAGTTCAAGTTGATGAAAGGTATGATTTTTTTTAATTTTTTGTGTTATTTAGCACTTTTTCATCCGTTTTTATCTCATATATATGTTTAATTTGTATAATTTTGTTCTGGTTGTTTTTGTTTTTGATCATTTTATGTGTTTTTT
>CAAKMY010012201.1:0-24430 GCA_901111285.1 Corrigiola litoralis
GTATGACATTACTGCAGCTCAATAGTTGTCATTTGTGTTTGGTAGTCCTCCATTTCAGAAAGCACAAGGCGCTCAACAAAGACAAAGGTTGGGCCATTACATGGAGTGGCTGGTGGGGCCGAGACCTCTCCCATATCAAAAAGCCCAACGGTAACAAAGTTTGAATATTGGCCTCCCTTCACCAAATTTCTAAACAAGTGCGTCTCTTTGCATCCCTCCAAGCTCCAAAGATCATAAATTCATGACCATCTCTCAGACCTCTTAATTTCCTTTTCCTGCAAGCTTAAGCTAAGAATCATACGTTGAAATGAAGCTGATAAAGACAGTGAAGCAGCTCAAATTTTGGTCAAGAAAGAAGAAAAGAAACAAGGATTTTTATCAATACTACAAGTTAGCTCATGATCAGTATTCCCAGCCTTGCTATTACTCCCCTCCTCCACCATTACGTCCAGCACCACCACGACTAGAACCAGGACCATACCCGTGCTACTTCCACCAACCAATTGAGCCTTCAGCACCGCCCTTACCACCATGGCTCGAGACTCAGCAATCGACCGAGGAGGGTATTTGGAATGGCTCTAGTCAGGTTGAACCACTCACGAGTCCAAGCCAGGAGGCTACTGATGAAGATCACTGCATCAGTATCTCCCAGGAGACAGTTGTCAAGACTACTAGCCAACTATTAGGGAAGCGGAAAATGCCAGATGCCAGTAGCTCATCATACCAAGATTATGAATTTCTGGATTCAAACCATGACTTGCCTATCAGGCCCAGGAGAGACCAAGCTGCTACAGGAAGGTTTTTTGGATGTGTTGTTGACATTGGTGATTATATCTTCCGCTGCTTCTTTCCCTGCTTTCATGTTTCCGAGCGTCATTCATATCATCGCTCCAGTGGCCGCGTAAAGCTCTTGTCAACGATACCATAAGAACAAAACTTATGTAGATTTCGACATATCAATACGAGTGCTCACTACCAGTCTATTCACATCTATAGCACACAGGTCGGAAATTGTCAATGTAATGCATAGCATACTACTTTCCAGATCTGGTATTAAACAGGATGTAAACATTGACTACTGTATGTATTTTAAATATCTGGTACTTGAATAAGCAAGCAGCACCATTTCTGTGTGGTTAGTGTTTCCCAGTCCCCCATAAAAGTTTCAGAGATATGTGTGGGAGATTCTTGTTGACCCAGCATCCTATGGGTAAGCCTGAATGCCATATCATGTTTCATAGATACTTTCATGCAATCTTAGGTTTGTTTCTATCAGATGCTTGTATGAAAAACCGACTAACCTGCCTACTGTTTCACTGAGAGTAGTATGGAGTTCAAGATAAGCTCTAGTGTCTAGTGAGCCTTTATATTTTAAGCATTGTAATCCACGATTGCACAATTTAGTTTTTGTTTGCGGGCAATGAAGAAATAAGACAAAATCAAGCATTTCGAGCCTCCTGGCAATTCTATCCAATCTGCATCCGACTCACTTGACTACTTCATTTGGGTAGAGCTAAGCCTACTGGAGGGCAAAACAGCACAACCCGACCACGATTTGACACTCCCGTCAAACAGAATGAAAAAAAAGGCAACAATTACAGGAGGTTTTCAATATGCAGCACTTTCTTTCCAGTAACAGCTTTCCTAATTGTTTGTAGCTACAGCAATCAAAATTGGTTTCTGTACAGAACATGAAGATACAAAACGCTATAGGTGTTGAGTCATACAATCTAAAGACCACCACCATCCAAACCAAAATTCTTCGAATGGGGTATATATGTCCAACTCTATCAAAAACCCATAACCTTCAAACTTAAATCGAGCAAGGGCTCCAAAGTATTCGGAGCAAACTTGCGGGCAAAAAGGTAACAGACAGGAGTTCTTTGTGAATTATACCAACACTCTGTCCCATTATTCCTGATATTCTGTATGAAACTTTCTGTAATGTTCTCTCTCCCAAATGTTGCTGGATGAGGGCCCCCCAATGACCAATCCACCCACGTCACTGTGCGATTAGAAGTGAGGTGGGGGTGGAACATGTTGAGGTAAGTAGGGATATAATGCTCATCAGGATAACAAGAAGGATGGCAGTATTTCCTAAACAGATCATAGTACTTGTAGTCTGATATGATCTCCACAGCCAGAGCTCGGCTCATCTCAAACCACTGAGACCCCTTTCTCCAATGAGGAAGCCTAATGTCCGGTCCCATCCGCCGGTTGTAGCGGCCACGACCATAACGGGAGGGATCATCATATGACTCCACAAAACTGTGGACAGACTCAGTGAGGTATTTGTACACTGTTTTGAAATTGTAGATTGGGATGCAGCTCTCAGAAATAAGCACAAACCGCTCATTGTCAAAGTCAAGGAGAGCATTGGCCAGAAGCCGCTTCTCAGCATCTGCCAAAGATACATCACCCCAAGAAACTTTCTGCAAACATGAATGGAATGATTTAGTCTAAGACTCCGCATCAGTAGATAATTGCAACAGGAAGTCATGATGACCAAAAGGGAAGGACTTGATCAAACACAGCAAATTATCCTATACTAGCTGGTCAAAACTTCTAGGCCTAATCCTTGCAAACAAATTCCTGGCCTAAAAGACGTCTTCTGCAAGGGCATATGCATGTAAATATTCTTCATAGATACTACAGGTCATTGATATTTGCTGACAGGTCAATCCCCTTCTTTTTCCTTTTTTTTTTTGGCATGGCAAAGTAGCATGAAACAGGAACACAAATAAAAATGCAAAATCAGCAGATTCGAAAGAGAAACTAGGACAAAAGACAGAACCCTTCAAGAAACTATTTCAGGTATGCTTGCTGACCAGATTGCAGCGACATTCACATTAAAGTAGTTTGCTGCAATAGCAATTAGTTGTAGAATAAATACGAGGAGAATTGGAAAGAAGTTATTCGACTTTATCCAATTCTCAAGAGTAACTGGTGCAGTAAGCACATAACTTATGAAACAGATACAAGCTCCCTGAAAATTTTGAAGGGAGCAGCAGCCGTTTGCTCACCAAGATCTATACTCCTTACCGTTAGGCCGCTTCATTTTCTTCAAAATTTTCATTAGTTTTAAACAAAACTATGGCTATAGCTTACCGGCAACAGCCACCAAACTACAATTACACAAGGTTCAAGACGAAATCAAAGGGCTTTCATATCAGAGATAGATAACTATCATCAAAAGGAAAGTCGCCCAAACTTCTATCATAACTTTACAAGCCAAAGAGCCAGTGACAACATCCGAATTATAAAAATTATTGCAAAATAACTGTACTGTAGCACCAACCAGAAAGAAGAAAGCCAAACTAAAGTGGTATTAAGTCAGAACCAGTAGAGCACTCCATCATTAAATTGTTCAGACTTGGAATTAAGGAATGAACCAAGACAGAGCCTGACTACTGAAGTCACGGTCTGCTTTGAGTTGAGCATATTTGATCCCAATGATCTAAAGCCAGAACAGATGCAAAGAATGCCTAAACAGAATACAAGAACAAAACAGTTCACCAAAGTTAGATTGCAGGAGTTTGGAGAGTTTTATATCATTTAGAAGGTGTGAATGGTGCAGCACGGCAGCACCTGAGAGAACATGCTACTGATGACGTCAGGGTTCCAATGTGTGCATTTACAAGGTTCTTTGTGTGGTAAAAGCAAGGTAAGCAACCAGGTTAAGAAGGGAAGCTACATGCTGAACTCTTTTCTATTCGGGCCTAACTAAGAATGTCTCTTATCGTCTTGAGAAAACATGAAGGGGAATAACTTCAGAAACATAAAGAGACTCACCAACCATTAACATGATTACTTAGTTCTAATTCTTAGTGGTTAGAGGCTAATTACTTTAATTAAGGGGTACTTGTTACAGTTAGATCTCAAAAGTCCAATTAGATTATTCGCAGCATTTTGAGTTCTTAATCAAGAAGGATTCTGGGAGTTGAACAATGACGATGAAGCATGGGACAATTGTGAAGTTGAAGCCTTAGGAGAAGCTTCTTTCTCCAAATATTAGCATGCCTAGTTTCAATTTTGTTCATGTTGTCTTCCTGCTTTGAATCCTGTATTTTAGTAGTTTAGCTTAATACGTCCTTTTGAATATTTTGAAGCAGGTTGGTGGAGATGGCAGATTTCTCTTTTCTCCTAGTGTTCTGCTCTAAAATAAAACCATATGTGCTTTGCTGAAGATGCCTGCTTTTTTGTAAAGGCAATGTTCCCTCTATCATTTTTCTACGTAAGGGCATTTGCCAGATTTCCTCACGGCCTCTAATCTGTTAGCTACTGCCGCTAAAAATGCTATCAACTTTTGTAAAGGCAATGTCCTCAAAGAAATTACTGTGGCAGCATGGCATGTCCCTATTGATTAAATTAACAGAAAAAAAACAGGTGTTGGGTGTTCCAGCACACTTAATTTATGCTGGCTAGTTACAATTGGTTGATTCTGTCTTGTCTAGCACTTCCTTAACTTGTGCTTGGAAAGTTTACAACTTACTGCAGAAATTACCTTCCATATGATAAGCCACTGATGCAGCAGCCCTCCTATTGCATGGTATTTGTGTGTAGATCTAAAATAGAGAGTAATTTAGGCGTCAAAGATTGCTTGATGTGGATGATGCTTTGATGGTTACCTATGAGCTATTTTCTTTAGGTGAAATGGGTAAATCACATTTATAAAAATGATTCTGATTGCAGGGGACTGTAAATCATCATTGGGGTTAGTTGAGTAGAAAAGGTGTTTGTGCTGTGAAGGATTACCTCAAACCTGGATTTCTTTGTCTTTTTGAATGGCCTCACAAGTCACAGGTATTCTACATCCGGGGCATAAATGGTAAAAAGGCAAGGAGATAATTGTTCAATGGGATATGTGGAAAAGCCACATTTTCTGGTTGTTGAGGCACAACAGATTTAAAACTAGAATCAGTGGCTATGATAAAAAAAAAAAAAAAAACACTCAAGATCACATTTTCAGAAACTAATCTCTACCCTCCAAAAGAAACAGTTAAATAGTAACAGCAAATGGATGCCCCTATTTCGTCAAAACATTGCAACTGGAACATTTTGACCAATGCAACTATGTTGGCTTGAACCTTAAACACTTAGTGTTGAAAAGAAATAACCACATCTTGTCCTCCCCTAATTCCTACCTCTCCTCTATGATGAGTCCCGAGGATCTTTGGTCACAAGTGCAACAGAATCTAACACAACCATCAACATTCATCCAATAGTTGCATTTATTCAGTCTAATATGCTTAAGGCTGTAATAGTTAAAGAGTGGTCACTGGAAAAAGGGACTACAAGTGTAAGATATGCAAAGCATAAAAAAAAATCAAGATTCAAGAACCACCTGGGAGAAGAAAAAGAAAGTTTGCAAGAATTATGCCAAAGTCCGTCCAGGAAGAACAGTCAATTACATTCTATTTTGATGACCAAGGTTTCTGAACTAGAACTAGAAACCCGAACAACAAAAGATATGCCCTGAAAGACCAATCTTTACAATGCTTTTCGAATGGTTCTATTAAAAGGATATTAAACTTACAGCCTGCCGCAAGCGTACTTCCTCATCAAAGCTCCCACACCTAAGAGCTTAATAGATTTTGCACCCTTAAGTGAACCTAGTCTCTCTCATTAGCATAACAAAGAAAACTAAACTTTAAGAGGGCATAATACTACAATTTACTATGGGTGATGTTATCCCAGTAGAGAGGCCTCCCGAAATTCCAAGCAACTATCACGGGTCCAAATCCTCATTCGACCCCTTCTCTCACAAGCTACAGAACTTTTGAAAAAAAAATCACTGGGATATTCCCCTCCAAAGGTGATCAATGTTTCTACTTTCTACCAACCTTAGCATTATTAATTCAAACAACTGGTAGCATTCTCGTCAATCAAGTACACAGCCTTATCCCTTTTTTCCACAACTCACATTTCATGCTCAGTAACCATAATTAACACAACTAAGATACGCTAACACAACCACCTTGAGTTCATAACTTTCTCTCACAAAACCAGCTTTCCAATTCACCTATATAAAACAAATACAAACATACAGACATGCTTGCATCAAGACAATATATTCCAACATTCCACAACACCAAAGTAACCACTACAAATGTCAGTTACTTAGCCATGCCAGCTCTTTAGAAGGTGGTACCCACCGCCATGTTTGTAACTCGGCTGCATCATATTGCCTTTTAGGCCACAATAAACACCACATGTCAAAACTTTTGTTTATACAACAAACAAACCCAAACCACAATAATACTTCGTAATCGCATCAAACCAACCAGAAATATCAAAAGACCAATCAATCACATAAATGAAAATCCTCCCAATTCAATAAGAGATAGTCTTTGGAAAGACCGTCTTTTTTAATCAAAAAAGTAGATGGAGCCATGCTAGTCCATAAAGGAATATATATCTCGGATTTGACTTGAGCTCCCAGGAAACTTGGGTTGATTTAGCTTGCATCGAGTTAGTCTACTTTTATCATAGAGGGTCTTTTCTAAGAATTTGTGATCACCTAAATCCTTGCTAATCACATCACACCAACCAGAAACATAAAAAGACCAACCAATCACATTAATCCTCCCAAATCACACACCAGAAAGTCTTAGGAAGAGACCATCTTTTTTTAATCATAAAAGTAGGCGGAGCCATGCTAGAGCAACCAAGTGATAAATATCTTTGATTTGACTTTAACTTAAAGAAAGCTTGAGTTAATTTAGCTTGTAGCGAGCACACTAGTCAACTTCTATCATAGACGGTCTTTTCTACGAATTTGTGATGACTCATAAATTTTCTCTAATCACATCACACAAACCTAAAACATAAAAAACAACAAAGGAATATATATCTCTTTGATTTGACTCAGGCTTGCTGATTACTTGGGTTAATTTAACCTGCAAGGAGCTTGTCTACTTTAATCATAAAAGCAGACGGTCTTTTCTACAAATTTATGATCACTCACCTAAATCCTCCCTAATCACATCACACAAACCGAAAACATTGTTTTGACTCCCACTTGCAGAAAGCTAGAGTTGATTTAACTTGCAAGGAGCTAGTCTACTTTTATCAAAAAGAAGACGGTCTTTTCTACAAATTTGTGATCACTCACTTAAATTATCCCTAATCACATCACACAAACCAAAACCAAAAAAGTTCGTAAAAGTAGACGGTCTTTTCTACGAATCTGTGATCACTGGCCTAAGTCCTCCCTAACCACATCACACAAACCAAAAACATAAAAAAAAAAAACCAACAAATAAAAAAAGAAGATACATAAATACACACATACCTGACTAGGAATCTGGCGGGCAAAGAAAACAGAATAAGGATTGACATTAAGAAAAAACCCCGGCAAAGTATGAACATATATCGAGAACAACCCATCATGTCCCCCAAAGAACCTCTCCCAAAGCGGCAAGAACGGCAACGGTCCCCTCGTGAGGAACATAAACGCCACCTTCTTCTCCCTCCGAACCGGCCCCCGTGCAATCCTCGGCACCATCGACGCCCGCCAAAACAGCTCATCATCCGACAACCCGTGGACCACCTCCTTGGGGTGCGCGAAGCTGTCCAAGCTCCGGAGACAAGACCCATCATCGTGGACCACCGTGACGACACCCCTGTCGGTACAGTTGTTATTGCTGTCGGGTGAGGTGGGCCCCATGGTAGTGGCCCGGTAGAAGAATGAAGTGGTGGTGGGTCCCCCCTTGTTGGGTGTGGGGGGGACCATGTACACGTGGGAGCTGGAGACGAGGCCGATGACGACACCTAGGACGAAGACTACTAGGCAGAATAGGAGGTTCCATATTTTTAAGGATGTTTCTCTTATGTTGTTTTTGGTTGGTGGTTGTTCTTCCTTGTTGTCGGGTTTATGTCTGCCCATTTTTGTCGGGTGTTATGGGGACATGCTGGTTGATCTGATGGCGGAGATGCGGTGGCTGTGGGAGGAGGGTGGTGGTGGTGACACGTGGCGGGATTATGGTGTGTTAATGTGATGTGTGTATGACTTTGTCAGAGTCAAAGTGTTTGTGTTGTGTTTGTGTTGTCTTGTGTTGTGGGGTGGAAATGAATGGTATGTGGGGGTGGGCCAGGGGGGACAAATGATTAGTTAGAGCAATAAGTAAGGGACCCACAACCCAAAAGCCCAAATGAGATAGATGCCTACTAAATCATTCCCGCCGCAGGAGCATATATTGCATCTATGCTTAGAAAAACAAATTGGGTGATCAATAAAAAGGTAAGGATAGGACGGGAAGGGTGAGGATATCACTGAAAATACGAAAGAAAGATCCATCGGAGTTGAAGGAGAAGAATAAAATGTTGTTGCACAGCGGTACGAGTACCTGTAATAAGTTCTACAGCATTGATCTAGAATATCATCAAGTGATACAATGTCCTCGCCTACGTGACATTTCGGGTTCCGTGGTGTCTTTGGGATCTGTAATCTATGTCATTGGTCCTGTACGTAAATCTCGTCTCCTCAAACAAGACAGCGACGACGACGATGGCCTTCACCGTCACACCGGGGTTTCGTATATCGATTTGAGCGAGCTTCAAGAGGGTCAAGGGTGGAAGTGGAAGTCAGCCCCTTCACCCTCACACTTTGGTTTCGGGTATGTTGCATCCTGTGGTACTATTTTTTGTTTGGGTATCAACCAGCGAGGTTTTCAATCCCAAACTCGATACTTGGACCCTGCTGCTACCACCTCTTGGCAGGGACGCTTTTAATATATATGTCCTGTACCGAAGGATCCTTTGAGTGACCGCATCTTCCTACGTTTCGAGGATGGAGACACTAAACCTCTGTTAATATGTGACTTCGAACAAGTCGGTTTTGATTTCGGATTTATGATGAGATGAAACAAAGAAGTTGAAGATTCGGGAGACATGGGTCACTCGAGTGATTGGTCGAGTGAAGCGTCGAGCGAAAGGAGGCAGGGGTCGAGAAGCAGTTTCGCTCGAGTCGAGCGAGAAAACTTGCTCGAGTCGAGCCGTACTCGCTCGAGTCGAGCGAGGTCCCCGAGATCTGTTTTGCAGCGTTTGTTCTTCAAGCTTCGTTTTGTTAAGAGTTTGTGATATTTGGAAACTCTCCACATTCCTAATATCTAGTTTCCTTAGTGTACTGTGATTGTACTAGTTGGGTTTAATATATAAACACCCCAGGTGCCTTTCATACCTGAAGAGAAATCAGTAGAGAAAAAGTCTAGGTTAGAGGTTTTTCTCATCAGTTCTCATCTGAGCCTAAAAGTCTGGTTTGTACTTTGTACTTCTGTTCTCCTCAATAGTAAAATCCGGGTTCCTCTATTCTGGTGGACGTAGCTATCAAGTTGATAGTGAACCACGTTAAATCTGTTGTCTTTCTTAATATTTTCTGTTTATATTGATTTAATCACTACGCTTCCGCACAACAACCTCTCTACGCTTACTATCCCGATCGTCCTATCTACTGCTGGAAGCTTGTTGTCGAAAATATGATATTTTGGGACTACAGCTTGGGTTTTGAAAATGGCGTCATTTTGTTTTATACCCTCGAAACTAGAAAAGCCATCAGTAGAGCATTTGATGTTGATGCAAAAAAGTGGCTCAAGGTTGTTTATTCCTATATGTTCGGCTCGACTTTTAAAGTGTTTGATATGGATGCTTTGCTTAATTTGGGCAAGGGGATGATGTGCTTTGCTATGCCTCACTATAATTACAGGACGCCTCATTTGGTCTCTCTCTTTACTGCCAAATTCAAAGTGGAGCACACAAGTCCAGAACAAGTTCTCATCACTCCATTCCCTCCCAAGGTGTATCAACTTGAAGCCTTTTCCGATTTTTACAACTATGCATCTTTCAGGTGATGTCTTCTCCCACCTCTATAAATTATGTATTTGTTTGCTCGTTCTAGTATTTCTTTTCACATCATATTGGTGTATATGATATGAGGTGATGTCTTCTCCCACAAATCAATTAGTACCTACCTGTGATCATGGGACAATTGAAAAATGTACAAGGCCAATGAGGTCAAACTTACATCCATAATTAGGCTGTTTCTTTCTAAATTGAGGATGGATGAACATTTATTTAGCTTTACTACATAGTTGTGTTAGTTAGGTCGTCCATTTTGTATGAATTTTGATGCAGCTGGATCCCCTTTCCCATAAAAAAACTGGTGGAGAGTAGATGTAAAACTCACTAAGCCCCACTACCTAGGAAATTGATATACATTGAAAGACAAAGGACTTTTAATTTATGAACTAGTAGTTAAGACTTAACACTTTAGTAGGCCTTGGCTGTTCCATCAACAAACAATTCATTTTATTTTTATTCATTATAAAATAATTATAAACAGTTTCGAGATTTCTGTATAGCATGAAGGTTTTGCCTAGCATCACTACGACGAGAACCTGTTTGACCACCTATAACATTCAGAGGATAGGGAGAGAGAAAGACCGACCAAAAAAGATCTTCCTTGTTGATTTGGTTTTTATGAATTAACCCTTTAGGCTTCTCTTAGAGTATCAATGGTAGTGCACATGAGAAAGGAAAATATAACATAAGTAATCCCACCTTTTGTCGGTCTATATAGAATAATCCCACTTTGCCATTTAAATGCATACGCTCCAACCTTTGGTCACTTGTTATGATAATAGTCGAAAACGACTAAAAAAAAGAAAAAAATTATCACTTATTTTATGAATTCCCCGTTTCACCTCCTTCTCTACCCCTTATCATTCACGAGATTTTTTATTTTTTTTTTTATTTTTCTTACTCCCTTTTGTCAACAACCTCCATTCTTTCACCCATCCTCCATCTCCTTCATCAAATCACCTCCTTCATCTCAACCAACACCATCATCACAAATCTCTCTCCCCTCTCCTCATATCCTCTTACCTCAAGCCAACAAGAAAACCCAGAAATTCAAACACAAACCTCATTCTCTTCTCCATGCAACCCTGGCATCCCCTACCCTCTTTTGCTCAACTCCTTCATCATCACTCACACACCCACCCAAACGGCCAAACCCTTGTACGCCTCTCCCACCGTTTTGCAGCCGTCTCGTCCTCCATTCTCCCACAAGCAACACCCATAAGCACTCCCACAACCGCCCAAAACACTCCCACAAATGGTGATGTGGGTTAAGACGAGGTAGGTTGATGGTGGGTAGAGGGAGAATGTCGTGGTTGCGCGGTGAGGGGAGGAGCTTTTCCATGATGGGACTGGGTTAGTCAGGGGAAAAGAAGAGAGAAACAGGGGGAGCAAGGGGGGGGGGAATTAAATGTTATGGGAAATTGGGAGAGTATTGATTTTGTGTGGTTTTAGATTTCTGGAACAAATATGGGTTTGAGTTTGAGCTAAAACAATCTGGAAATTTTTTGGGGGAGTTGATGAGGGAGGTAAAGGGTGGGTTTGGGGTAAGGGAGAAGGAATAGAAGAGGGGTGAAAGGGGGAATTCATAAAATAATTTTTTTTTTCTGTTTTTTAAGTTATTGTAGACCATTATCATAGCAAGTGATAAAAGGTTGGAGCATATGCGTTTAAGTGACGAGGAGGGATTATTAAATGAAGACCGCCAAAAGGTGGGATTAATTTTGTTAAATTTTCCCATAGAAATAGGTTCTGTATTTCTGATGAATGGATTGAAACTAGTGATGCGGAGTTTTAACTTGTAAAGGTGGAATTGGTGATAGTAAGGGAGGTTTATGATAGTGATTATTATGGTGAGGAGGAGAGCAAGGGAAAGCAAGTTTGGATTTTATGAGGCAGAAATATTGAAATTTGGATTGAGAAATAAAACCAAAACTAAGCAGAGAAGGGGAAAAGGTACATTATAGTGCCTAATTTAGATCCAAAATGTGAGTATAGGAGAGATCAGAGAGAGGGATGACACTCTGTTTTTATATGAGGATACGTATGGTAATGGATTTTGTAGGGGAAAATACTTATATGTCATGTTGAGTATCATTGAACTGTTTCAGGAGCTCCTGTGAGAACAGAATCGAGAAGCATTAAATGGAATTGTTTTTGGAGCCCTTTTTTCGGTGTAGTAGGCTTTTATTCTAGAGGAGCTGAAGCTCTTTTCTGGTAAAATTTAGCTCATTGGCCTAATTTCTTCCATTTATTCGTAGACGCATGGATTTCAAGTTATAGGCCAAACTTGCACTTAGATTTTATGCATGTAAAATGGCAACAGTTTTTGCATGTAGAAGGATGATTATTCTATGTATGTAGCACAGAAATAGGGGATGAATGTTTTATGAATGTTAGAACAAACATTTAAGTATTTTTTTTATCAAGAAAGATGTGTTTCTTATGCAAGCAATATTTTTATTTTTTTTGTAGCTAAACAAGGAAGAGTGGCACTTGCAAGAACCAAGTGTGAAGTATGGATGATTGGAGGAAAATGAGGAGTGTACTTTATTATCTAAGATTTGCATGTGTTATTTGGGCGCTGACCTCAAAAAGTCTTACCTGGATTATTTATGGATTTTGTCTATAAATGGTCTAATTGAGAGGCTGTAGTGTACTGTAAGTATGAATTTATTTACGGAGTATATGGTTTTGTTATCCAATTATTATGGAGGAAATGCACTTGCTATATTCCGGAAGCTTATTCGAGAGCTGTGAGATCATAGGAACAATTGCAAGAATTTGTGACCTGATCTTATGTGCCACAAGATGCTACTAATTTCACCAGTGAGACGCTTAAAGAAAACTCTTATGCCTCCTTTTTATCATTGTGTTTGGCTTATGCAGCTAATTCATTGTCATTGTACAAATAGGCTCAAATTTCATGCCAGTTAGTACTATTATTCTTTATTGACAACGGTTTAAACAAACAACAAAGTAAACAAAGACGCACTTTGGGCGATCATCCTTTCCAAGTAGTCGGAGCATGCCCTTTTTATTTTCACGACATGCCCATGCAATGGGTCTTGTGACCGAGATCTTGCGCTTCTTTTTGTTATCCTCCCTGCAAATCAAAATTTTGGAAATAATGATGACCTTATGGAAACTCCCACAATGAACGATTCTTTAGTGACACCCATTCCAACTACAAACTTGGCAAATTTTAGTAAAGGAAGTTATGATTCCAAGGCATTCAAGGATATGGCCAAGAATTCTGCAAGAAAATTCTCAACGACCAAGAATATGGTCCCGATTAGGAAAGCTTCAACTTTTAAGAGTGCATCTTTGAAGGGAGGGATTCTCAAGATCAATAACAAGACTCCCTCTAGGATTATCAAAGGTCTACGCATCCAGGATCCCTCTCAAGCTAGTCCCATTGCTCATCCCACGACCTGTCACAAGGAGAACATAAGCCCTAATACATATTCTAGACCTTCTCAAGTTACTCCTTTTCCTGACCCTTTTGCACCTGCTCCTCATGACATCAGCCATGAACTCCCTTCTAATACCATCCCCGTCAAGCCCCTTGATAACTCCACTAATCACCTTGTTACCTCCGGAGTGGATAGTTTGTGCATGTATGGCAATGGAGACCCCAATGATGGGGATTATGATATCCGAAAATCACAAAATGGTGGCATGGCTTTGAACAGTTATGGAGCCACACCCTTAACCTCATGAGTTATTATTTAATATGGATATGCCCCATGTAGTTAAAAAGTCACGAATTCCATCAGGGTGGATATTTAAGTACACTACCTCACACCCTTAGTATTATGGTTGATCAATATCTCCGTTTAGCTTCTAATACCTCGCCTATTTCGTTTATGGTTTGGAATATCCAAGGAGTAGGCAATAATGACACTCTCAATGCTCTCAAAGACATAGTAAGTACTTACAAACTTTCCGTTCTAGCGCTTGTCGAGACTCACATGGGTGGAGATAAAGTAGAACATGTCGGTGTTGTTCTACACTATGAAGGTCATACGAGAGTCGATACCCAAGTATTCAATGGAGGGATATGGGTCTTTTGGGACAAGAACCTTGTCACGATAGACAAAATTCATAAGCATGAGCAGTTTATTTCCATGGAGATTACTAGGGTAGGTGATATTCCTTGGTACTTTTCAGCTGTCTATGCTAGCTCGGATGAGACCAAAAGAAGAGATCTTTGGAGAGACCTTAAAAAGTATTTGTCTAGAACTACTAAGCACTTTCTGATTGCTGGTGATTTTAACGAAACAAGGATTTTAGATGAATGCAGTGGGGGGAGTACGAGTACGGCTAGAAGATGTGCGAACTTCAATCACTGGATTGAAAATAATAACCTCGTGGAGGTTAGTTTCTCTGGGCCTGCGCATACATGGTTTAGAGGCCTTATTCCACGGATTTATCGTAGTGCAAGGTCGGATAAAGCCTTATGTAGTGATAGCTGGGGTATTAGGTTTGATCAAGCCTCGGTCAAACATTTACCCGCTATCCAGTCAGACCACTGTCCATTGCTATTCTCACCAAATGGGTTTACACCATTGAGTACTATCAATAGGCCCTTTAGGTTTCAAGCCGCTTAGTTTGCACACGAGAAGTTTGATGAATTTGTTGGGATGCACTGGTGCAATGATGTCCCCCTTGTTCCAGGTCTCAAAATTTTTTCAGATCAAATTCAAATCTTGAATGCAAAAGTGTTTAAGAATATTTTAAATAGCAAGCGATCACTTCAACGCAGAATCCTTGGTTGCCAACGTAAGTTATCCCTTATTTTCAGTTGTGGTCTCATCAAGCTTGAAGAGACATTATGCAAAGAGTTTGGTGAAGTTCTTAAGCAAGAAGAGAAATTACGGCATCAAAATTCTCGAACTGACTTTATCAAGGATGGTGATCGCAATATCTCTTTCTTCCACTTAAGTAAAGTCATCAGAAGGTGGAGGAACAAGATCGTTGCTATTAAGGATAATGAGGGAGATTGGATTAAAGATTGCATCATGGTGAAAACTCATGTAGTGGAGTAATTCAAAAATATGTACACTGTCCAAACCGAAGATCATGTTGCACACTTTGACACTTCAAACTCTTTTCAAGAGTTCACTCCTCAAATGTGGCGCAATCTAGTAGACCTTACGATCCTGCAGATGTTGAAGCAGTGGTGAAAGGTATGGCTTCCCTTAAGGCTCAAGGATCTCACGGGTTCCAAGCACTATTCTTCCAAAAGCACTGGTCAGTGGTCTCTCCTATTGTGTGCTCTACTGTGATCCATGCCTGAGAGGGAAAAGGCTTGCCGCAAGGTATTAATGAAACTTACATTGTGCTCATACCTAAGGTGGATGGGCCAGATAAGGTAAATCAGTTTCGACCTATCTCCTTGTGCAATGTTGTTTATAAGATAATTATCAAACTTCTTGTTAATCGTATCAAGCCAATCCTACCGTTCAGAATCTCACAAACACAAGGGGGGTTTGTACCAGGGAGGCAAATTACGGATAACATCGTGATTGTGCAAGAGGTCCTTCATTCTATGCGATATATGCAAGGTTGCAAGGGTTCAATGGCTATCAAGATCGACCTCGAGAAGGCTTATGATCATTTGAATTGGTCCTTTATCAAGGATATTTTGCATGAGATGCAATTTCCCCCTCTTATTTGCAGCGTAATCATGGAATGTGTTACCTCGACAAGTATGAAGATTCTCTGGAATAGTGGAATGGTGAAGAGACCGAAGCTTTTACCCCCACGAGAGGTGTAAGGCAGGGAGACCCGTTGTCTTCATATTTGTTTGTTATGTGCCTAGAACGCCTTCATTAGATCATCACTGCTTCAGTTAGCGAGGGACATTGGAAACCTGTGCGTGCTAGTAGGAATGGTCCCCTATTGAGTGACTTGTTCTTTGTGGATGACATGATCCTATTTGGAGAAGCCTCAGTCCAGCAAGCTCTTTGTGTTAAATAGTGCCTTGATTAATTCTGCAAAGCTTCGGGGGAAAAGGTGAGCCAAGAGAAATCTAAAATCTTCTTCTCTCCAAATGTACCCTCTGATATGGTTAGTGCAACATTTAACATCGAAGCTACTAAAGACCTAGGTTTATATCTAGGTATGCCAACTATCAATGGGAGAGTTACTGAGGCAACGTATGATCATCTGAACACCAAGGTGGATCAAAGGCTAGCAGGTTGGAAAACGTAACATTTGTCACTTGCTGGACGAATCACTTTGGCGCAATCAACCATTACTACGCTTGCCAACTACTCCATGCAAAAGCCAAAAGTCCTAGGTCTGTTTGTGATAATATAGACAAGAAGACGAGAAAATTTGTTTGGGGAGGGGACAAAGCTACAAGAAAATTCCATTTAGTCTCATGGGAGACTATTCAGCAGCCAAAGGAATGTGGAGGTTTAGGTCTACGCTCAGCTCGCCAATCAAACACAGTTTTCTTGGTAAGCTAGACTGCAGAGTGCTATCAGAGCCAAAGTCTTTATGGTCTATGGTTATTCGTTCTAAATACTGCAACTGGAGGTGTGATGTTGACATGTTTCCACGACAGAGAAACTGTCAAACGTATGGACCAGTATTATTGAAAACACTAAGTTTATAGTGCAAGGAGTAGCCTCTGCGGTGGGAAATGGAAGAAGCACCCTCTTTTGGGATCATATATGCGTAGGGGATTGCAGACTCTCGGATAACACCATAGAGGATGTACCGGCAAGCTTGCTTGGTTATACAGTGAATGAAATGTGGAATGAGGGTCACGCTGGCGTTGGGAGTTGTTCTAGACCTCCTTCTAGCATCAATATTGCAAAACATAGCCTCTATTGAACTTAATATGGATGATTCAAGTGCATACGTACTTTACTTGAATGGTTCCTCTTGTGGGGGTTTCACAATAAATCCGCATTTCAATATATCAGCAAAGAGATTGAAGAGATACCAGTGGATCACTGGAATCTTATTTGGAAATTACTAGTACAACAGAGGGTTAGCATTTTCTTTTGGTTAGTTGCACCACATGATCCTATATTGTGCAACGTTAACAGAGTGAAACGTAATTTAACATATTCATCACTTTGTCCCCGATGTGGTGAGGCTGAAGAGTCTTTATTGCATCTCCTTCGAGACTGTCAAGTCTCGAAATATATTTGGTTTGATCTAGGGTCTACTTCACGGCTCTCATCGTTCTATCAAGGGTCTTTATTGGCATAGATTGTGAATAATCTCACCAACTCTGATCTAGAGGCTCCAAGGGACTGATCGCTCTACTTTGTTATCACTTGCTGGTGGACATGGAAGTGGCGTAATGCATATATATTTTTTAGAGCTAACACAATGCCAGCAGATTCTACAACGTTTCTCGTTCAACGATTTGCATAGACAAAGAAAGTTTATGACACACATTCGCTTTTGCAACATCTTCCATGGAGCACATGTGTTCGTTGGAAGCCTCCACAAGAAGGATGAGTTTTCCTCAATACTGATGGAGCCTCTAAGGGCAACCCCGGGATCGCAGGGGTAGGAGGCATGCATCCTAAGAAACTCTATAGGCAATTTCAACTTGGCTTATTATGATTCTATAGGTATTTGCACCTCCATGAGAGCGGAGCTGATCGCATCGGCAAGAGGGTTGGAGATTGCTTGGGACGAAGGTTATCGCAAGGTAAAAGTTGGAACTAGACAATGAGGCGTGTGTTGAGCATATGCAAGGAGATTATACTCCTCATGGACCTCTTCAGTACCTGATTTTGCATTGTCGCTATTTCATCTACAACAAGCAATAAAGTGTCAAAGTACAACACATATTCAGAGTGGGTAACCGAGCTGGAGATTGGTTAGCCAACAAGGGCATAGAGAGAATGGAGAAGCTAGTTTATGTTCAAGCTCCTCATCGAGGATTAAGTAGTATTCTTAGAGAAGATGTCATAAGTGTTGTTTGTCCTCGAATTGTGAGGACTAGTTCTATTATTTAACCGAGCTTAGCTCTCTTTTAGGATAAAAAAATAAATAAAAAATGAGCAAAATAGAGGGAGTAATTGACAATTCCAATCTTGTGCAACAAATTCTCTCATGTTAAATTTTGTAGAAAATTTTATAGATCGGATACACGAAAATTGAGTTTTTTTGTCTTGTTTGTAATCCAACTTGTTTTTATTAATTTGTACGGGTGATATGCTCTTTTGCATGTCGATAATTTCAAAACATTTCATTAACAATTAGCTAGGCTAAAAATTCCTAGAACAAGTTACAAAACTGTTCAAGTTACATCTTTTATATCAATACATAATCGGTCGTAGATGGTACACTGCTTTTATCAGTTCATTCCATCATTTGCATTGGCAGTGCATCTGTTGCCAATGCCTCATTTTCATATAAATTAGAAGAAAATCTCTAAACTAGACCCAGTCCACCATGCTTACATCCTCTTCAAAAGCCGCCTCAACCAATTTTGAAGCACATCCTTTTCATAATATTCTAACAAACCAATGTGGATTTGCTAATAGACATGGCTGCTTTTCCATGTCTCTGACAACGGCAGCTGCGCCCTTTCTAGCAGGAGTCCGCCAGTCCCTTGATCCTCGCAGACTTGCGGTCATTTCAATTGACGAAGTCTCCATGCAGATATAGACATCCATAGAGCCATTCTGTTGAGCCAATCAATTCCATAAAACTCAGCAGCAACACATGGCAGAACACGATTACGACATTCACGGACACATTACAAGTATAAAGATGCTGCGAAAACAATATCCCTCTTAATCTTGTTGACAGCATCTTCAAACTTGGATTCAAGCTCTGTCTCTCCTATAGATTTAGCCGCTTGAATGAGCTGCTGCAGAACTTCTTCCAGTCTCCTGATAGCTCTGATCAAACTTCCTTCAAATACCTGTGTGATCTCCATGATCTCATAGAATTTCGATCCTTTTGCCCACGCATAGACTGCCTCCATGATATCTGACCGGAATGAGCCCACAAAATTCTCCACATCAATTTGGACCTACCATATCATAAATAAAAGCCAGACTTCAATTAGCTGATTAATATAAAAACATTCTTCAGCGCAAGCAATATAGTAAAAAAACCATAAATGGATTAGGCCCATAAGGATATGGCACACGGGAAAAGGAGCTAATGCTTCCTCTTCTAATCAAGTAAGATAAGGGATGTGGGACTGATATACTCGCAGGCTCTGGGCACATCTAAATCAATCACCCCAAAAGAAATTTCTGATTCATTCTGATCAGCCATGACAATGAACAATGAACTTTGCTGGTACACACACTGATCAGCCATGACAACTCACACCACCCAGTTTGTAAATTTCTTGCGGTAAAAGGACAACTAGAAATTCCGCTTCAGAGGTCAAAACTATGCAATGTACAAAGTAACCTTCCTCAAAATTAGATCGATAAAGACAGGCCTCCCAACATTTTATACCCATGCAACAGAGCCTCAAATAATAAAGAGCCTATAGTACATCTCACTATCTCAGTATCTCGCAAGCTTTAGTAAGTTCCCATGGGAACCAACGCTTTAATTCCAGAATAGGATTTCTTTAAGCACAATAAAACCCCTTGAAAGTAGGGAAGATAACTGCAACAGTAATCTCATGTGGACAAAGCAGCTCTAACATGTTAAAACATGATTTAACCCATTTTACTTGTAATTTGACTCTATTTTTCTTTCGAAAAAGAGGAAAAGCTCTAGATAATGCAGCTAATAATAATGATGATCAAGCTACCTTGCACTCAAGCTGAACTTTGGCAACTCTCCTAGCCGTATCTTGTAATTGTGCAAAGAGCAGCTCAAGTTCTTCTCTGGGCTTTTGGGCATTTTGAAGTTTTTCCTGCCATACAAGACAAGACAAAAGGGCCACCATGTCTTCTGCTTTTAGGTCATTAAAGACACCACTGAATATAAGCTCTGTCAAGGTCAACTCGTCAGCGCTGCTAATTTCACAGGCAACCTTCCCCTTCAACTCCACAACGTCATCATTAGTAATGTATCTGTAATTGCATCCAGCCAAAAGTCTTAATATATGCATTATTCTCTTCCGGAGAATAAGGAGGGGGTGGGGGACATCAAACAAATATGGCATGATTGCAGAAGAGCTAATCTCGACGAGCAGTCAGCATACTAAAAAAAAAAGGTAATGAAGCAGCTAAATTCAATCAGCTTGCAAACTCGAAGCAAGCCTGATTTTGCACGAGCTATGCCTACAACAGTAGAATTTGAGAACAACTTCCGCAGCCCACAATATAGGGACACTGGACACGTGATGATCAATTACTTAAGAGTTTTACTTATTGCGACCCGTGAAGACATGCTGGTACCATTAGAACAGAAAAATAACAACCCCAGACCCCGAAGCAAAACGTTCAAAACGAAAAGAAGAGAGTATACAAACAAGGAAAGAGCTAGGTCAATTAGGACAAGATGCATTACCCAAGTCTCCTTAAAACTCGTTTTCTTGCTTTAAGCTCATCTTTAAATGCCAAGGCTGTAGACGAGCGCATTAGTCTCTTAACAGATTTTATCTGAGCAGCAAGTTCTTGCTTCTTATGCAGCATTTTTAGTTTCTGCTCAATCAATGGTGACTTTGCCACATCATGCTTGTCAAACAAGCTCTCTAGAGCTTCAATTCTACGGACAGCCTTTTTATATGAGCTGCTTTGAACCTGAAAAATACAAACGAAAAAATAAGTGAACTACAGTAAGAGCAGAGCAAAAGACAACTACAGACTAATATTTCTACGTATCTACCTTCATGTCTTCCTCAGGATCTAACAATGGGACCCCTTCCTTAGAGAATCTGGAAAGAACTTCTGCAACTTTCTTCAAGGTGTTCTCTCGAGCCTCCAATGGCAAAAGATCCTTGGCTATGATTACACGAATGCTACTCAAACTGCAGATCTGTTGCAAGCTGAGTTTTGTTAGAAGTAAACAACTTACTTTTTGGTTTGATCCAACAGAACATGTGGATGCTTGGTCATAAAGATTAGGTGTCTGTTGAAAGTACTAACGTTTTCTACATATTAATACCACTTACAACTAATTAAGAAAAATTCCTTTATGGCATGATATTTACTTCTTACCAAAGCACCAGGTTTGAGAACTTATGCGGAAAGGGGCAGAATTTTAGTTTCAACCAATATAAGATGGTAGTAAACTCTGTTTGAACTGATTCCTCAATTTTATTTTATTTTTTGCAATGAAAGATAATGACTTTGTAGCTCTTAGTAATATGTTCTCTGCCAAATGTTAAGTTATTAGAAGCAATATATTCCATACTACCATGAAATAAGGAAGTGCCTAAGAGATAGTCAAGTTAATTGAAGATATATAGCATCTACAAGAGCAAGGAAGGTGATCTTGCCTGAGAAATTGGAACAGAGACTACAAGAGGCTCTCCAGGGTCCTTAAGCCGAATGATTTTAGTTTTTGTTCTTGCCCCACCCTCTCTAGTCACCATGCATTTTGTAAGAACATCAACAGTATAACTTGCATCCTCGGGCCTTTTACTTTCTTCATCTGAATAAATATTCTATATTATTTTTTAGAAGGAAAAAAACAAGTTACTGAAAAGAATATAATGATGACTAAGGACAGTAAATAGTCACCTTCAGAAGCACTCTTTACCCGTTGAAAATTTATAATGACACCCCATGTCACAAGATCCTCAATGGAGAAAGATGCCAAATCTTCATCAGTCTTCGTGCACTCAACGCATACTAGTCTTCCAGGCTGCAAGAAAGGCAAGCAGTACTTTGGGGTGAACACGATATCGCGTACATCTTTTTTCAAACTTTTATACTGCTCAATCAGAGAGTAATAATTCTTCAAGTTATCCTCTTCTTCAATAATGATAGAACTCCTCTCCTCTTCAAGTTGCTTAGCTTGTCTCTGAAAAGAAAGTCATGCATTAGAAAATCGTACTCAAAATGGAAACACTCCATATCTCAAAATCGATACTAACCTCAAGATCAGGAATGGAACGATCTGCTTGAAATTGATAGAACGAATTACGGAGCAAATTCTCTGGGTTACCATCTTCACACCGTAATTGGTTCAAAAGCATGTTGTAGCTGAGATGAAAGGCACTGGTATACAAAATGAACTGAGTCAAGGCGGTGAAAATTTAAGAAAAATATAAGCCTTCTCAAGGCGGGAACAGCAGCTCTAATGAGTGCCACAAGAAAAGCTGATTTGTACCTGTTCAAGCTATCAGCATTTCCTTTTAGCATCATTTTCGCAGTTGAAGGTTCAAGCTTCTCGTCGACCATTAGAATACATATTCCACGCTCATCAATACCTCGCCGGCCGGCACGCCCACTCATTTGTATGTACTCTCCACTAGATAACCATCTGAACTTATCACCATCAAACTTACGGACATTTGTAAACACAACGGTCTTTGCAGGCATGTTCAAGCCTATGCTAAAGGTCTCTGTGGCAAACAAACACTAGAAGAAAAAAAAAGGATTTAACCTTACAACCATTACACAAAATGGACCACTACTTAATGATATAAACAAAGAGATTCACATTGCAACACAACAAATTCAATCGAGGCGATCAAAGTGACATATTGACATTCATTTAATCTTCAGTGAAACAACAATTATTACTGTTTAGTGTAGGCATAACCAAAAACCACATAGCATTAACCATTTCGGACTTCAAGAAATTTGTGGAAACTAAATTTTGGGACATTCGATTGCGAAAATAAAAAAAAAAGCTCTTGAGGACTAGATGGCAAAAACCTAAAGGGAGAATAACAAAATCAATGAAGATCACCCCTAAGGGCCTAGATTTAACCAGCCGCAAAAATACAACTATCCTACCTGGGTCATAGACTTCAATTGAATAGAAGTCAAAAAACACTGGCATACGGAATTACAGAATATGGGTAGAATAACTCAGAGATTATACAGCACCATACCACCACAACCACCACCACCAAAAAGAGATGAGAAACTTCTATTTCGGGATATACACCTCATTCACTTACCTTTGACCGTTATTTTCTACAGATATGTATTGAAAATGGTCAAAATTGATTTCTCAATGGATGTAGCTTTTGCTGGTCCTTCAATAGCCACTTAAACTTTGTAGCTACCATAAATCAATAAATCGTAGGCCTAACTTTTAATAATCAATATGAGCCAATGATTTATTTGATTTTTAGAAAATAATTAAGCTTGTGAAAAACATAATAATCAGAAAAGTCATATTTCTCCTTCTCTTTAGAATCATTTGTCCTAGTGCTCTCTATGCCATAGCCACCAACCCACCGTCATCTTCATTTCAACTACTGCTCTATAACACTCCTTCACTCAATCTCCTCAACAGCTACACCGTAACCACCACCACCCTCTACTTACAACTCCATTTCTTAAAACTTATCTCCAATTCTTCTCTCTACCTGTTCCGATATTTTGACCATAACACTACCCAGCCAAAAAAACCCTTTGCAACTACCACACAAGGCACGAAGTGAGCACACAACCATTCCCTTCATCTCCACGACCACAAATGTATTGTCATAGCTGCCACCCTCTTACTCCCTCATCTTCAATTAGTGTCTTACCGTTTATACTAGCCAACAAAATGATTCTATCAGTGAGGACGTGAGGTGGTTGGTAGCGAAGATGCGGTGGAAATAGTGGTACACATTGATGAAGTGGCCACAGGTGATATTGGCAGTAATAATTGTGGTTGGTGGCAGCAATGTAGTCAAGTTACAGTGGATTAATGGGGGGGACTCGCAGGACAGAGAAGAAAGATGCACAGGGATGGGTATTCCTGGAGTTTCAACATACTAATTAAATTTGAAAAATATTTAATTACATAATTGGTTAAGTTATGTGTTATTACTGCTAGAGATCACAGAGCAACATGAAAGCGCAAAATAAGCACCTCAGTCCAGTCTAGAAATAAGCAATTTGTAAATGTCGAGGAATTTGATTCACCAGCAACATAGACCAAAATATAATAGCATAAACAGATTCAGAAGATTGATCCACAAAACAGATGGCCTAGAAGAAGTGAAGGCTTTTGCATGGTCAGCTGCTCCAAATAACAATCAGCAAAACATTACTCACAGCTATAATACTCAGACTATTCAAAAGGGTGCCAGACATGAGTAGGGATCTAAGGTATTAACACCTGGGTTTTAAATTTGTTTGACATTGGGATACGACCCGTATAGCGTTTTTAATTGAGTATAACCCAACTTCAAGAGAAGAAGCACATGTCAGGGAAGCGTTCTTATCAGTGAGATAATGACTCACTCAACCATAGTAATACAAAAGAAACTTAGAATTAGAAGGAGAATAAGAATGGAGAATGACATAAGGGGGTCTATCATTAACATCTATGACCCAATTAAGCTACATTTATTATATAAAAGTCCACAATGAAATAATTAATCATCTAATTTGATGCGTATGCGGAAGCTTTAAGTGTATGTTTGGGAAAACAAGTTCTGAAGGGTACTTCTAGGTTCTTTAAAACCAGAAAAGTAAAAGCAAAAAGATATGAACAGCCTTCT
>CAAKMY010012201.1:24456-47372 GCA_901111285.1 Corrigiola litoralis
CTGAACTTCTAGATCACCCTAATCAAACTAGGAGCACCACTGTTTGATTATTAGAGACTAGGCTGAAATTTAGATCCTAAAACACAAAGTAAGGAGCGAAATTTCTGGATTTGTAACTCAAAGGTTAACTGAAAAATATGATTCATAAACTGCTTAAAAGTATGAAGTATTTGTGCCTTTTATAGGCTACAAGGCTGTGCAAACTGACCTTAAACAATTAGAAAACTTTCCTAATCGTGTTTACACACTAAACATCCTAATAACTTATTAAAATCATACCTTAAACTGTCAGAAATATTCTGGGGCAGTTTTAGGAAAGTTTGTGGACTTTTCTACCTAAAATCAATCCTAGAACAATTGGGAAATCTTTAGTAGACACCCTTGACTCAAAACCAACGAAAATTAGAAAACTTAAACATATGAAAGGCTGTAGTAGATTAAATCAATCCAACTGGAACTCGTGCAGCCCATGTGATCATAGTTTGACTATAGCTAGAACTAAGGGCATGTAGAAAAGGTGTTTTCCTCAAATTGTAGGGTAATATCCATTGCTCCTGCATCATAATTCTTCACAAAGATATGACCACTTATAGACAAAATTATTTCGAAAGCAAGGACAAAGTAAATGTCAGCTTTGAGAATCAATTGTGGACAGAAATTGTTTTCAATTTGGATCTTAATGCTTGAGCACGAGAAATGTCAAGTATGTCTATGACCAGTTTCTTAGCGTGAAAGATTCTGTAACATTTCAATGTACTACATTAACATACTTGAAGATTAACATGGCTAATTATCCCGATGCTTTCCTACACAGAAGGGGGTCTATCATTAATATCTTGTAATCCATATTGACTAAGTTTCTTCCATGCCAAGGTGCTGCAGCTGTGCAATATCTTATTCAAAGAACTAGAGATTGACATGCTTTCTTCCCTTGGTGCCTTTATGTGCCGGAGGCATAAGTCCTGATATATTTGTATACAACGTTTTCATATTCATAAGATAAGATAAGTACTTTGATGCAGTCTTTTCGCCTTCCCAAACTCTCTTCACCCCCTACCTTTGAAATGAATTAAGTAACGAAACACAAGAATGAAATGATGTGAAAACATACACAGTTCAAATGTATTCCACAATCTGGATAGCACTACATGTTCATCTTCCATCAGAAGCTATAAATTCATGGTTGAAATTGCACTAATGACGGGTATATGTAAATAAAAGGTAGAGAAAATTCAAAGTGAAGAAGAATGAGCTTAATATCATCACTTCGAGAAAAGGGAACATAAAAACTTAATTGTTCATATATTATGCATTAGATTACCTTGATGAGCCCTTCTTGAAACAGAATTTCAATAACCTCCTTCAGAATCGGAAGCAAGCCAGAGTGATGAACACCTATTCCACGTTGCAAGAGTGGCAACATATTTGAAACCTACAAAGAAGTAGAGGTTGATGCATTATGCAATAATTTTAAAGCAGAATCTCTGCTAACCAAAATAACGACACAAAAATAACAAGTAGGTCTGCCTTTTTTTCACAGCCCCACCATAACCCAAGAAAGAGAGGGCGGAAAAACACAAAAGAGCAAACAAAAGTCCACTATCAGCATATACAGGGCAAACTATCTCAAGTCAAGGCAACAAAGACATTTCTGTTAAAAAGTAAATGTCACTCAGGTTTCCGTTCTTAGCACTCAACCGACCAGGTATATCAAGGAGCAAATACAAGGAACATCCTAGCCCTTTAAAAATATTACCAAAGTCTATAGAACTAATGATGAGTCGATGAGTTAGGTGGAGTGGTGGTCAATATAAACCAAGTACCAACAAGGCCCGCGGCAGACAGAAATTTCACTAAAAAAAAAAAGAACTGGACTACCATCAATTAACATCCGATGCTTATATGCCCAGTTTTTTGCACACTAAAGAGATATTTATCTCTTTTCTCTAATTCCTTCAATATATAGACCATCGTTACCAGATTCGGAGTCCAATAGGGAGAACTTCGAACTGAGTCACCAGTTCCGAGTGGTTGCACGAATCCTAGATTAAAATTTCAGCCCCGTATCCCCAACCCATAATCTGATGTTGTAGGCACCATGTGGATTTGAAGTCCAGTGAAATCGAGGGGAATTGTCGAAAAAGGAGATACATGACATGAGCAGGCCAGTCGGCGCTTGCCAGTGGTGGAGTACTATAGAGGAAGAAGCAGGAATACGACACAGCTTTAATTTAAAAGCCCTAAATATAGAACCCTTTGTGGTTGGGACTTGCTTGCCCTCTACCTTTTGACTAAATCAAATTGCTAATTATGTAGGTAAGCGGTGAGCCTGAGTGTAAATGAATGTACAATATTCCTAATCCATCATTGAAAATCTTTTTAGTGCTGCCATTTTCTAATGGCACTATATGTTTCATTCCCCAGGCAGAGTAGAATTCTACTCCTATATTTAGAGGAGTTGTAGGTAGCTTTGCTTATGGGCTTATGGCCTATTATTACACCTGAAGTATAGAAAACGATTTTCCATTTTGTCAGTATACTCCAATCGAACCCAGCTGTACCAAATTTTTGCACCCATAAAGAAGGGAACACAGAGCCATGTAATACTGATTTACGCTTCTGCTGACAAAAGAGATCATTTCTGAGCAATTATTGGTCTGTCAGCATAGACTCTATTTAAATACTAAATTTGTTTGATATATGTTTAAACAAATGAAGAAATGATCATAATAGAAAGACATCAACAAGAGACCTTGGTGGCTGACCAAAAAAAAAATACAATAGATCCTGAAGAACAGAGAGGAATTTGAAATCGGGAGCTCTCTGACCTAGGGAGTCACTTTCAAGGCCTAAGCCTCATCGGCAATCATACAAAAATATTAGCCACAATTAGGCTGCTGTGGAAATTTCAGCCCTGGACTCAGCAATGTAATAAATGAACAATCAACAATTCTTCTTTCTAAACTGATCTTTCAGATCTAGCCAATAGACCGAGTTGAAAGACTAGGATGCCCCTTTTGCAAACAGGTGATCTTACGGTACGTGTTCTGTGTTCAGATCTGGTCTCGTCCGTTTCAACCCTTACACTTAGCAGACATAAGACACAGGAAAGATTCTGAAAAATCTTCTGTGACGAGATACAAGATGGAGCAGCTTGTAGTAGACACAACGGCAGAGCCCGGTGAGCAAAATCCAAAGTTCACTGCATTGGACTCTGAGTCAAGTGAGGTTATCCACTATAACCTACTCAGCCATCATCACTAGAAAGGGGCACCACCACAAGCAAACACATGTTCTCAATCATGTCAATCTTCTAAACAAGGTCACTACATCAGTAGAGAGCGGGGTCAATCTTCTCGAACTTGTTGCTAATAATAGAAATTGTTTGGAGTGTACGCACTTTGTCATCAGAGAAATTTTTGGACTATGATGTCTCTGTGTCCTTATTAGATGTCCAGACTGGATGTAGATAGGGATAGGGACAGAGCCCGGCGGGAAAGTGAGCTACCAGCCTGCCACCCCTGCTAGGTTTTAAGGAAACAAATATATGAAGGCAATCGTGCATTGCAAGTGATGCGACACAGTGGTTGCTTAAGGTGGGATATATTTTCTGTACCAAATATACCATAGTTCAAGGCTCTTCAAGAGCAGGTGAGTGGTAGAATGTGGGTCTCCAAAACCCAATGTCGTGGGTTCAGATCCTACAGAGCGTGATTCCCTTCTTGTTAGGTCGAATTAGACTGAATAACTTCACTAACTTGAACAGGAATCTAAACTTGACCTCTTCCTTTCCCTCCTCGTAGAAGTGTCCTAGAGATGCCCTGTTGAGCCACTGACTAGATGGAGGTCTGTTCTTGAGAGAAGAAGCAAGTTACGACTTAGAATAAGGCTGACTTGAATTTCCTTTTTTCATGTGAGACATAAATTTGTCGCCACATCAGAAATGCAAGGGTATAGGTATTTGTTTCCCCACCTCCACCACTAAAAAGAAAATGCTTCACTAGTAGAATATTACAGGGCATAAGGTGATTGGGTATAGGTGCGTTATCATTAATATCAAAATGGAGATAAAACTCAACAAGAGCTCCCTTGGTAGAGCGAGTATAAGGCAATCAATACTATATCCGATTTACACAAAAATTGAGGGAAATTAGGGGAAAGAGGAGACTACAATGAAGGGGCTGTATTTGATTACTTCTACTCAAAGGAACCATCACCTTGTAATGGTAAATACATCTCGTTCCATGGCAATTCCTTTTTCCCCGTTATTTTTGTGTTAAATCGGATGTAATGGTGATTATATTACCACCTCTCTATCAAACGATGAAACGAGCCCTAAGATGTTTTCCATTTACCAAATTCTACAAATATAAAGCTCCATGACTTGCAGCACACATACAAAATACCATGGGATTTAAAATTAGTATTTATTCTTAACTCAGACCAACAAATCAAGTCAAGCAGCAAGCTCATAGAGCAGGACTCTAAGCAAATATAAAGTACGACAAGACAACAACTAACATGGGGCACCATAAATTAAAAAGTAAGCTGCTTTATAGGTTGTTTTCATGCCAAACAACATGTAAACACATATCCAGAGATCACAGACAACTGACATGAGAAGAATCACAAAAGTACCTGAGGTAGCTTCTTATCATCATCAGAGAGCATGTCCATTGCACTCCAGAAGATAGTTTCAATATTCGCCTTCTCATCATCCCCGTTCAAATCCATCTTGGACATCTAGACGACAAAGAAGGACAGCACACAATTTATAAAGTAAAGCAGAAAGCCCAAAACAGAATGACTAGTAAAATACATAAAGAACTAAAATTGAAAAAAATAAAATTTAAAGGCATTGATAGATCTGAAACAGAAAGGACACACCTGAAATCTCAAACAATAAGATCTTGATACACTTTAACTTCCAAATGCACAAATTTAGAAGGAAACCATTGCCAAAAGGGCAGATCAATTTAAACAATACGTCCAATTACTCTTTTGGGTAAGAGAAGTACAAGAACAACAAAGAGCCTTAGTCCCAAAAGAGCTTGGGATCAGCTAGCATGAATACAGAATCATAATGAAAGTAAAGGTAATTGTGACACAAGTTTATATATATGATATACATAGAGCCATGAAGCTAATGTTTCTTTATAGGCAACCAAAAGCACATAAATATCGAGAAGAAACCAACATGCTCAACTTCTCAAAGTGTGACCTCACATAAACAGAAAACTACAAATAAATACCTTGAACTATGCATAAGCTCAAACCCCAACAATAAAGAAGAGACTCCATTTAAAAGAAAGTGCAATAAAAACTTCAGACGAGAAGTTGGAAAGACTGGAGAGGGCAGTAGATAGCAATGCTTCTTTACCTGCATGGCTAGAAATTCACACTCTCTTTTGCTGAAACTAAATAGTATGATAGGGTCATATTGACGCAGTATGAGCATTTTCACCAGCTTGAAGATATCACTTTCCTCTCCTAACTTTCCTACCACTACACCCTTTTGCCACTTCCCGATCTCCCTCTTTCTATCGCTCTCCGCAGCAGGGACAAGAGCATTCAAGGCTTTCTGAAAACTATCTTCACGAAACTTTGCTTTTTCATCCACCACCAAGTACAAGCCTTTTCCACCAGAGGGAAAAATATAGTGCTGAAGTGGTGTTGGCCGATAATCCGTATAAACTATATGACATGGTTGCTGGTGGACCTGCATCAGCAAGCATTCAATCAGCCATCGTAGAGTTGGATCATAGAAGATGCAACTTAAGACAGAAAATTATACTGTGATACATTCTGATATATGCAGCACAAACATATAGGTTATAGGCTATAGAACCTCCCTTCTCTATCGAGGATAGCTATAACCAACACCAATTAAAAAAATAATGTTGGAGAGCGCGAGAATATGAATACACTACTATGAATTACGTTACAGGAAGCCAGAGGAATATGCGGCATAAAGAATTGTTTTTAAAAGTTCCTGCTATTCAAAGCGAAGCGAAGACCACAGAGAAAATGCCAGCCAATTGGTACATGGACATGCATTCTAGACCCCCAAACAACAGAAGTGCGAGAGGTAAGTGGCAGTGCTACAGAAGCTCAAACAAATATATCACCTTTGCAACCCAATCTGCGAACTCCTTTGCATTAGGTACAGTGGCTGAAAGGAACACAAACCGGGAATTTTTTGGAGCCATTACTATACTTTCTTCCCATACCACACCCCGCTCCCTATCACGCATATAATGAACCTCATCAAATATCGCCCACGCCACCTCTCTTATAACTTCTGATCCTCTATATTGCATACTCCGCCAGATTTCTGTTGTCATTACCTATAAAAAAGCATGAAATAGAAATAAGTCGGACAAGCTTAATTACACACAAGAAGCATACAACAAACAGAAAGCACAAGTTACTTGCCAGGCAAGAAGCATTAGGATCAATGGTAACATCCCCTGTCATCAACCCTACATCTGAAAACTCTTGTTTGAATTCCCGATATTTCTGGTTGCTAAGTGCCTTGATAGGTGAAGTATATATAACCCGTTGCTTGTTGCGCAACGACATGGCGATGGCATATAGTGCAACAACTGTTTTCCCAGCTGATGTATGGGCTGATACCTAGCATGCACAAAATGACCATTAGTTAAAATTAGACAGTCGCATACAAGACTTTCTGATATACACAACTGCCAGTATTCCACTTGGAAAAGACGAGAAAATGAAAAAGTGAAAAAGCAAAGAAGAGTACCATAACAGAGTGGCCATCCTCGAGGCACTTGATAGCTTCAGACTGAAAAGGGTCGAGTTTAAAGGAGAATTCCTTAGCTGGGGTGCTCCAAGAGCTCGGCTTCACAGGTGCAGGAGTGTACCCTTCAGGGTATGACACGTCATGGAAACAAGCTATGTTGTCCTTTTCATTCTCATTGGTATCGTTTTCTTTCTGCATTTTTGGGGTAGACTCTTCCATTGGTGTTGGTTCCTCCATTGATTTCCTCTTCGCGGAAGCCATTGAAGGAAGGGAGAGAGGGGGCGGCTGGCTTGTAATGGCGGCTTTTTGAGGTTGGACCCAAGCTTTGCTCTTTCTTATTTTTCAAGAAGAAAATGACTATAATTCATATAATTGAGCAAAAATATGAAAAATTAAAAAATGATAAGAAAAGTTAAACTATTAAAACAATGTAATTCAGAAAAATTAAAAAAACACAATTAGAAATGACTAGTAGAGTTAAGAAAAATAAAATAAAATCTATTTAAAATAAGAAAAATAAGTAAAGTTCAAAAAAGGAGAAAAAAGTTAAACAAATAAATTAAGTTTGGATAAAATAAGACAAGTTCAGGAAGTTAAGATAAGATAGGTTAGAATAAGGTGAAGAGAATTGGACCTTAGACCCGCAATAATAAGCAAAGCACTCAAGTGGAGTTCTTAAGTTGTCATATTATTTCTACATTTTTTTTTTTTTGAGTTTTCACCATTCGATTGAGTTCTTAAGTTGCCATATTATCTTCTAACAAACGAGAATTATAAAAACTTATAATACTATGAATTGATAGTGGAAGAACTCAATCAAAGTTCTTAATTAGGGCTCACAATCCAATGATTTTATGTGTTTTCTTCAATCATCTAAATTACTTTTTATATTTGCTCCCTCCTATTGTTTATACTTGTCATTCTCACTTATCGAGGTCGAGCTTTGAACTTTAAATATCTCTCAAAATATGTGGTTAAAAATAAAACAAATTGTATAGTAATTTTTGATACGAATCTCACAATATAAATTTATTAATAAGATATTTTCAGTTTTAAATTAATAGTCCATAATTCTCCTCAAAAGTTGAGAACGACAAGTAAAAAGAATCAGAGATAGTCTATATAAACAAAAACTCGATTAAATGAAAACCAACTAGTTGTGTCCAAACAAGCATTTATATAAAACACACGCAAAACTTGAAAAAGAAAAACAAGAAGAAAATTTGACACATACTCGGATACCTAGCTTCTTCAATTCATTTCCTCTTGTCTCGTCTCTTCACTTTCTCTCTCTTCCTCCCTCCCTACCCGTCACTTTCTCTCTCCCTCCTCCATTTCCCGCCAAATTATATTTCGGGGCTTATTCTTTACATTGCTTTTTATTTTATTTTCAGAAAAATTCAGAAAGTTCAGAAAAGTTTAGAAAGTCCATAAAAATAGTTTTTAATGTTATTGTTATGAATATTGTTATGAATATTGTTGCTATCAATATCATTAATAGTGTTATTAATTTATAACATCTAAATGTTTGACGATTTCGCTTAGTCACAGGTTGACTTAAAATAGACATTTACATTAATACTATAAAAACATGACCAATTTAAGCAAAAAAGAAACAAATTTAATGCGATCTAATTTATCGTGAAAATAGTAGATCATATGGACCATGATATGCAAGAGGTTGATGATGATGATTGGATGATTATATAAGATCATGTATCATGTATCATGTATCATGTATCATGTATCATATATATGTGAACTTATTTCTTACGTTATAACGTTATTTTATTATTGTAATAAGATGAGACTTACTATCAATTATTTGTCTTTTCAGTTCATCACATTATTTTATCATTATTATTGTTATTACTGTTGTTTTTGTTCTTGTTATTTTGTTATTAACTAAATTAAATTACCACTATTTATTAGTATCTATAAATGATTTTTTTTTTTTTGGTAAAATAGAATTTTATATCCACCAAAAATAGGAAAGCTAAGTCAAAAGCAGGTAAAGACACCACTAAGAGACACACATCACAAAAATTGAATCAGCACACAAGCTAACCAAATCTGCAGCAAAACACTAAAAACACTAGGGGCATAAGTCCCTATTACACAAATCTGCACTTAACTTAGCAGATTTAGAGCATCTAACAAAAATACTGGCTGCAATACTTCTGACTAAGCTCTCAACTGATCTTCTTTCATCTCTAAAGATCCGAGCATTACGTTCTTGCCAAATGAAGTACACAGAACTAGCCAATATACATCTAAAAATTGCAGACCTTGCTCCAGCTTTCCCAAATTTTGACAGCATGATCGATTTCACCTGACCAAGCTTCAGTGACTCTATTAACACCCCACCAGGAAAACATCCTCTTCCAAACACTACTAGAGTACACGCATTTAAACAGCAAATGCTCAGCACTCTTCTTCTCACCATCACAGAGCACACACTGCTCATCAACAGAACTCATCCAATTATGCAATCTGTCTTTAGTTGCTGCTCTTCTCCAAAGGAAAAGCCACAAGATAAACAACATCTTAGGCTCAGCACAATTATTGGACAAGATACTCTTCCATCTCACTGCATCTCCAGTATTATCTAACATACTATAACAAGAGCTAACCACAAATTTCCCATGCTGCAACACAGGAGAGCAGTCACCTTGCAAGAACAAAATCTTCTCCCTTACTGAAATCAACTTCCTAATTATCCAGGAGGCTGCACCTGGAATTTTCATTGACCAGACACAGTTATCTTGCTTCATATAGTAGATATGCACCCATCTTACCCAAAGGACATCTTTTTTACAAGCTAGAGCCCACAACAACTTAGCAGAAGCTGCTATGTTCAAGTGAATGAAATTCACCAGATTTAGACCACCCTGAGCTCTAGGCTTGCAGCAGGAATCCCAACTCACTAGGGACTTTCCAGTTTTGCTATCACCACCACTCCACAAATAAGACCTCAACCTAGCTTCAATCTCAGTCATAACCTTCTTAGGAATAGCAAATATCTGGGAATATAAATGATTTTGTTAAATCAATTATGATAACAAATAAATTTATTTGCTTAGAAAATACAAAGATATAACATAAAAAAATTCAGAAAAATACGGAAAGTTCTAGAAAAGTAAAGAAAAATACAGAAAGTTCGGTTAGTTAAGAAAGTCCAGAACAAATAAAATAAAAAATAGGAAATAGCAAAACGATACGGTGTAGAGAACATGCCCTATGGGCTTTGAGAGACAAAACAAAAAAATAAGAAGACTTTCATATTAGGTTTTGTTGTATCTTGTTTAATGACAAATGACAATGATGATACAATAGTCATTCACAAAAAAGATAAAAGAAAACATAAATTTCACTACAAGCTGAAAACATTGCGATATAATAATAGTTCACAAAAAAAAAAGATAAAAGAAAATATAAATTTCACGACAAGCTAAAAGCACTGCTAAATATGGGACTTGAACATGTGTCCATCAAACCCTCTCTAAACAGTTTCTCAAGCAACTAAGTTGGCTTGAACCACATATGTTATACCACGCTAATATCTAATGATAGAGTTCTTGATCCTTGGCTACGCGCGCACAGGGCTTAGTTTTTGGTTGGGGTTTTACCTAGTTTTAGGTAGTAAGGAGCCTCACTCGTGAGTTTGTTCATAGATGGACTGATTATAAACTTGCCAAATGAACAAGCACTAAGAAGTTGTGCGAGAAACCCCAATGTATGGATCAAACCACCAGATGGGGTCTATAAGATCAATATGGATGTGGTTGTAGTTGCTGATGGTATGATGGGGTTGAGGGCGATTACAAGGGACAACAATAGATTAATTATTGCAGTGGCTAGCAGAAAATTGGAGGGAGGAGAAGTGGTGATTGGCGAAACTTTAGCGGCAATATATGGGTTGACTGTGGCGAGAGACATGGGCCTGAGGAAAGTTATACTTGAAACAGATAATCTGTAGGTGGCGACAAGTTTGAAGCAAAGAAAGCATGACAACTTTTGGCGGTGTTGCAACAGAAATCTTTAACTTAGACCAAGTTTATTGGTGACACTCAAAGTTGAGGGTCACCAATTTTTTATTAATATTTTGAGTTGCCACATACCCCTTTTCCACCCATGACATTTTAGTTATTTTTTTCACTTCATTGGTGACTTTCTCACTCACCTTGACCTTCTTCTCTCTCTCCTACTTTATAATATACCCATCAACTATCTCTCTCATGTGTTATCATCTTAGTCATTTATCTTATGTTTTTTAGTAGTTGTTGTAATTATTATTAATATATCAAATTTGGTCTCTATTTGTAAAACACAAAAAAATATGCATGTTGGTATTTTTTATTTATTTTTTTGATTTTTTTTATATTCAAGATATAGCCGTTACAAGATTTATTACGAATATAACTTCTGGGCAAATAAATGAGTGACACATGTCGCTTGCAGAAACTTGTAAGTTGCCCAGCCACTTGTCACATTTTCGTTGGTGTGCATGCTTTTCTTTTTTGTTTCACCTTTATCTTCTTTATCTCCTCTTTATTTGACACATGTCCCAACTTTTTGCATGACACTCTCAATTTTCCAATGTCACCGCATGACTCTCAACTTTGAGTGTCATGACTCCCTTTTTCATTCTCATTTTTTTTCCTTGAACTCTCACGTGGGAGAGGGTGACACTCAACTTTGAGTGTCACCAATAAACTTAGTCTTAATGTCATGTTTATGTAGGTGTGATGTTATGCATGTTGGTATGGATGATAATAGAATGGCTCATGATATAGCCAAGCTTAGCTTAGAACTGAATGAGGATAGGGTGTGGTTCGATTGCCCCCCTTCGAAAATCCAAGAACTTATATGCGGGGATCTCAATGTTTAATGAATTAAATATGTTTTCCCAAAAAAGACAATACACATGAAAGTCCCATAAAACACAGAGAGTAAAGGTCGTAGTTAAATGAATATAAGTCCAGAGTTCCCTAAATTTTGTGGGAAGTCCTTGCATTTGGATGAGAATGAAGATCTTGCTTCCTAACTTGAAGGCTATATTTCTTCAGAAAAAAAAAAAAAATTAAGGAAGGCAATATATCACACGTCAAGATGGTACATCAGTCGTCATTGTGTGTTGATGACACTTTCAGGCATTACATGGGATAAAATGAACACAGGTACGAAAAAAGAAAAATGCAACAACACGTAGTAGACCATATAGAAATACAACTGAAAGATCAACGTCATTTAACCTGACTATAAGTCTGCCTCATTCATCATATAGTGCAGACTGCAGAGGGTACTAAAGAGTTATAAGAATTATTTGGATCAAGTAAAGTCTGATAAGTCTGCATCATTCTTCATATGTGAACTTTTCTTACCATGTCTACGGCGCCTGTCTTCTTTTCTATCTAAGCTTTGTCCATGAGATTCAACGTCCAAGGCATCTACCTCTTCCTTTTTGTGCAAGGAATGTTTACCCCTATATCTATGGTATTTATCAATATCCCTGTCCACGTGATGACTTTCCCTCGATCTGCTAAATTCCTCACTGCAGTGAAAGTGTTTATCAGTAAACTCAGAAACACTCTTCTGCCGGCTTGAGCGTCTACTCTTGTGCTCACGGTGTCCGTCACTCTCTTTTTCCGTTCTACACTCATCGTCAGCAGTTTTTACTTCATCTTCTTTACTCTTCCTATCCAGTCTAGTTGACTTCAGGTCCCTTTCCTCACTGCAGTGATGGTGTTTATCAGTATACTCAGAAACACTCTTCTGCCGGCTTGAGCGTCTACTCTTGTGCTCACGGTGTCCGTCACTCTCTTTTTCCGTTCTACACTCATCGTCAGCAGTGTTTACTTCATCTTGTTTACTCTTCCTATCCTGTCTAGTTGACTTCAGGTCCCTTTCCTCACTGCAGTGATGGCGTTTATCAGTATACTCAGAAACACTCTTCTGCCGGCTTGAGCGTCTACTCTTGTGCTCACGGTGTCCGTCACTCTCTTTTTCCGTTCTACACTCATCGTCAGCAGTGTTTACTTCATCTTTTTTACTCTTCCTGTCCTGTCTTGTTGACTTCAGGTCCCTTTCCTCACTGCAGTGATGGTGTTTATCAGTAAACTCAGAAACACTCTTCTGCCGGCTTGAGCGTTTACTCTTGTGCTCATAGTGTCTGTCACTCTCTTTTTCCTTTCTAGACTCATCATCAGCGGTGTTTACTTCATCTTCTTTACTCTTCCTATCCTGTCTTGTTGACTTCAGGTCCCTTTCCCTCTTCGTAGAGTTCCTATCCATGCTGCCAAAGAATTTCCGATCATCACTGGTCCGATTTGAGAAATCAACACTATTGGGTTTTCTGCGTTTGATGCGGTGACAGTCCTGAGAGCATACTTTTTCTTCATGTATGTCCTCAGGAAGATGTCTGGCTTCCTCTCTGCTATCACCTCTGTTCCGCATTGAGTGTCTTCTCTTGCGATCAACATCCTCATCAGAATGGCTTTTTCTACAGGGGCTAGCTAGTCCCCTGGACCTTGATCGTCTTGATTTATAACTGCTACAAACAAACCAATAACATTAATAGCATGCAATAACCAGAAGCATACACAAATGCAAGACAAGCTAGGGACCACTTTGCTCCGTGAACACAGCTTAGCAAACATAAAAATGTGGAGAGAGCAGTATTGAAAGAGAACAGAAAGCTCCCATGCCAAAAGGGAGAAGAAAGACAGGACTCATGATCTATTTCCTCACAAATCTGTTACAGCAAACATCTTTGTAGCTAGGAAATTTCCCGAGACCTGCACACCTTCCTGACAATACGACTCCCACAGAAGTTCAGCTTAGGGCCTGGAGTTTCAGGCATAACAGCATAAACAATAGACAACAACACCGAATGCAGGATCTCCAGACAGAGTAAAAGAGTTCAATTTGAAGAAAGTCTTAATGATACCAGGAGGGGTATAAAAATTCCATGTGAATTCTATATTGCATTTGAAATTGAATCAACGAAAAGAAAAGGGACCGAACTTGAACAAATCTACTGTAAACTGACCTAAGAATTGGAGGTTTACCCGTCAAATAGGATACAATTAGTGTATCATACTACGTTTTGCAAGGATCGACACTCACAATCATGGTTGACAATTTATAAAAGGACATAACAGATATCTACAAGCAACCATCATGGAACTTATCACATACCCTGGGCTAACATCATCTTTAAATCCGCCACCAGATGTTCCAAATAAAGCATCCATCTTTTTCAGCCAATACCTAGGGGCTGGCTTATCCCAGTCAGCCCATTCATAGTCTCCCCCAGGATTTCGAAAACAGTGGATAAAATTGCACGTTGATCCTCGAGAACAAGCCTATTTAACAAAGAGGGGTTAGAAGAAAGGAAGAAAAAAGAGAGAGAGAGAGAGAGGAGGGGTTATTTAAAGGTAAACATCTCAAAGCTACCAAAAAAGCATACAGCTCTACAGTTGATGTTGATGAACGACATGATTTCTTTTTGCTTACCTTGAGTCGTGACTTCATGTACTCCCCACAAATTGCAACCTTCCATCTTGTCACATTCACGAATTCGCAGCTCAACTGTCAAGAACACCCATAGTTAGTACACCTAATACTCATTTAGAAGAGCAAAGCACTTGTAAACATGCCAGCTCTAAAAGTCGAACATGGGATGCACCAAGATCACTGCCCAAAATTCATGAATTTGACGTTTTGGTGTTTTACAGTGGTTACTGGAAATTTGGATGAAGTCATTTCTAGAACATTATTCTCTTAAATATGAGAGATTCAAAAGGGCATATGGGATTCCAGTTTCCATCCTAATACATGATAATGATTAATGATTTAGAATACTAGCACCTACATGTCGACAGCTGATCCTGCATACTTACAAGTTTTATTAAAATCCACCACCAGCTATCCAAAAGGAGTAAATCATATACTCCACCAGGGCAGCCCACTAGAATATCAGATTGAGGAGCACCAAGATGCACACGATGACGACGGATAGTCTGCTTTAGTAAATTATAATGCAAGTAAAGCACATTATCTCTACCTAGAATAGAAATTAGATCCGAGGTTGTATGGCACAACTGTCAAACCTCATCATTGAAAATTGTTACGACATTGAGATACAGCCTAACCAAATGCAAACACCCTACTGATCAGCGCCTCAAAATTTTCAAATGTGTGAAGTCGACTAATGCACATATAGTCCGGCAACAGATCCTAGAATCCATTCTGTTAGCAATACTATTTGATGTCAACAATTTCCTTCATTACTGAAATGCTGATTACATTTAGAGCCCTTGAAGTGTGATGCACATTTCACCATGTTGGTACTTCTGCACGGGCTTAGCTTTTGACTACTTACAAAAAGGAAGAAAGTAGAAAATGTAACCTCTCACCAACCGCCTGACTTTTTGATGCCCACACACACCAGTCTAGATTTTCTCTACAGTCACAAAATGGACTTGGTTTAGTCCTTCCTTTACATTTTTAATGAGTTAATTATCTGTCAAGGTTTACCAATCGAAGCCTGACATGAATGCTACTGCATATTACTCCACATAGAGGTACAGTTGGCTTGGCTTACACGGACGTAAAGTTCATGAGGCTTCCACAAGTGTCAGACCCATGTAACAGGACATACCGCATGTGTTATGCAGATATAGACCAAAAGCCAGAAAGATAGGTGTGTCGAATTCCAATTCAGAAGCATGAGTTAAGTTATGAACCTTCATTGGGTCCCACAACTTCTTACTTTTTTCCTATTTAGGAAGAGTTCCTACTCGGGGTCCATGCAGATGAATTGTTTCCTACTCAGCCAGAATGTGAAATCATCTTCTGTATTCAACTTCAACATAGACTGAACAATCTGACAACAATCGGGCAGAGTCACAGAGTATATCCACTAAAACCGGTTGGTGAGAAAACATACAACCACCTTTTTTTTGAACTTCAAATTTAATTGAAGTATTCCCCCAATTTCTTACACTGACAGATAAGTAATTTGGCTTCGAAATAAATATTTGGTTTATTATGTGGCTCTGTCAGAAACAACAGGGTCAGCCAATCTGCTATTGCAGATAACAGTTCAGATTTCAGAGTTGCTCAGTGTATCAACTATCAACTATCAACAATCGAGATAATATCTCTTAAGTATTTCAGCCTAGCCAGTAGTCACAATGGTGGAAATTCACAAAAGGGGAGCTATTGTGTTACTTTGCCTCTTATATACGGGTACGATACGACATGGGAACCGAGAACCCGATCCTTGAACTAAACAATTCAAAATACGGGGACACGGCTTGATGTATACGCGGACTCGGCAAGAAAATTTAATAAACAATTTATGATTCTAAATTTTCTTATATTTGGAGAAATATATAGCATTACAAATTTCAGTTGATTTTTGAATGGAAAAATCTAGATTTCTGAGTTGCGAAATGCTTCCCTATTTCAAGTGTCGAGGGTCTAACCGTCACCCAACTCCGACAAAATCCCGAAGAATGCGACCTGCTCTAAGCAATGGTGAAGCTCCTTTTCGGAGTAAATTTAATTTTTCGTTTGGTTTTGTGGCAAAATAGAATATCCTAGTATTGTATCTCTCCTTCAGCATTAAACATGACTGTCATGTCCTATCCCGTGTCGTATCCATAGCAGTCGTGCCCAGAGTAACATAAAGGAACTATACTTGCTGCCAGTTTGTAAATGATGATAGGAAACGCTGCATGTCACAAAATGTCCGGATATAACAGCTTCGAAGAGCAGAGAATGACATATTATTCAATATTACCAGGTGAAAATATGGTTTCATACATGGGTTAGCAGATGAGTGGGCCATTTCTAGAACCCTTAAAAGAAGTTGGCTATGTTCAAACCTTCAAACTCTAAAGCGAGTAGGAGGATTTTTGTTTAGTTTAGCATTTGTCTGTAATTTGCAGTTTGCACCAGGTCATAATAAAAACACCTTAACTACCAAGGAGAAATGGGAGTTAGCCATACAATGGATTGTAGACAGCATGCCTACCCTAATTGGGTGGGGCCACATAAAAGACAGAGATCAGATCACTCGAGACAGACAATATCAAGGCTTAAGCAATTTACAAATAGAACAACATTGCTTCCTACAACTGAAAAACGAAATGAAACCATCTCACCTGTTTCCCAGCGAAGTAGCGAGCATTAAGTGATTGGTACGCAAGCACAGCCGACTCCAGCAACTTATAATTTACATACACATTACCCCGCAGATGGGAAGAACCATTTTTGCAAACCTGTAAAAATGTAAGGTCAGGTTCATATACTGAGATAAGAATAAGTCAAATTCTAAAATACCATAACAAAGTTTGTGGTGCAGAATATAAACAGGTAGAGATACGACATCCAATTCTTCAATGGGACGACTCTATTGGAAAATGGTCACAAGTATGTTATCTTAGCATAAGAAGCTTTTGTACAAAACCTAAAAAAAGGAGTTACACGACTTATCTAAAAGGGAGAAATGAATGCCGATCTAGAGGCACCAAAAAAGAAAATTTGTAAAGTCATGCTTCTTTGATTATCCCAAATCTTTGAATAGGCAAAATATTAATAAAAAAAGTAATAAACTATTACTCCACATGTAATAAATAAAGGTGGCTAATACATGAGTTTTGACAAAAAAAAACGAGGTGTTGTTTTGCTTGTGGTGTAGCATCAAGAGCTCAACTAATCTGGCCCAAGCGGCTTTCCCCTTCTAACCCCCTGCTCTCCCACATGAAAAAGGAAAGGGTTGTAAAGTAAACATGATGAGCAGAGACAACAAACTCTTCAGGTCGCCTGTTCTGGAAATGAACAATTATATTAAAGACAAAACGAACATATTTTTAAGCCCTAAAACCACCTTGAAGTTCACAATTTCTCCAAACTTCAAAAATTCTGTGTGCACATCCTCGTAAAATTCTTCAAAAGACCGCTCAACCTCCTCGTCTGTATACTGATAAAAGACAGAAAATACACCGTAATCACTTCTCAGAATGAATGTGAGAAGTTATACACCAAAAAAGATACAGAGAATCAAGTAATGTAAATTGGCAGTCAAAGAAGAGAGTTCTTATGCAGAATTGCAGACCAACGGATCAAGTATAAGACCAGAGAGAAGGGAGGGACAGCAATTCTGCTCACTAGTAATGATAGAACGATTATCAGACAGCGTTCAAAGGTACAATAAATTATATTATAATTCTATAAAAAAAAACTGTATTTTTAATTTGATTTTCATCTTTTAAAAGTTTCTACTTCTTTGACAGAGCAGCTGCATTCATTAGATTGATTCCATTCAACATTCTCGACATAGCTTTACATTGTAACATTTTTTGAGGGTAAAGAGGACACACCAGGTCGGACCCACCCAGGTTGATCAACCCAGATTGGCGGACCAGAATCTTGGAAGGGAGGTGGAGAGGTTAGAAATCCCATCTACAAGACCCTAGTGGAATTCAAACTTACGACTATACCAAGCTACATTGGTTGTTTTACACTGTCATGTAAGCATATCTACTCCCTAATTTTTGTTATTTATATATATTATACTTCACAAGGTGTACCGTTTCGAGTACTTGATCTTGAAATCATGTTGACTAAAGAAACATACAGAGATGTCCGGTTCTCATTCATCCGACTACTTGAATCCAGTCAGACTATGGCAGGGTGTAAGGAAATGCCCTGGTACTGAATATCAGGAGCAATAGAGGAACAGAGCATGGTTTCATTCAGGAACTCATATCACGCAAACCAGCATGTCTGTATCGTTTCTTAATGTACTTTCCATCACATCAAAAATCAAAGGCAAAAACAGGCAACTCCCTTTTCAGATACACTGCAGCTTAATATGAGTTCCAGGAGGGCTTCTATTCCTAAGGACCTGTACAGGCACATTCTGCAAACCACATGTCCCAGGCAGTAAGTTGATATATAGGTATTCTTCAGAAGTTCAGAGACTGTTCAACTCATATTTTTTTAATAGTGACTCTTCAATTAATATATAAAGAAACTGAAACCCAATCACTCATTATTTACATCATCATTCGACGAAATCCATGAAGCCCGCCTCAACCCCAAAAAAAAAAGAAGAAATTGTACGTTTCTGGTCCAAGAATCTTTCAACCATTTGATTCTTTTTAAGCGTTTTCGCCATGAAACTAGTGATAGAAGACCTAGGATCCACTTGGGTAAATCTTCATGTCCATTTTAGCTGCCAAGAGAACAAAAGGAAGACTGACCCTATGATTATTCCTAAATACCGCTAAAATACTGTTGTCTTTCCAAAACAGTTAGAAATAGAAAAACAACCATGAATGCCTTAACCTGAATGATAAGAGTGACAATGTCAAAAGTCAAAACTCTTTAAAAAGACATATAGTGTGTGCCCAATTATTTCTAACACAACCAAACTTAAGAGACCTTAACCAAACACTATTGAAGAAAGCCTATAAAGAGATTGATCTCAAAGGCACAGTCATGATGCAACCTGGATAAAGCATATGAAGATTTATTCAGTCATATGCGAGATGCATCTTCACTGCTTTTGTCACTATATCCCCACCCCCAACCCCTGCCTTTTTCTAGATAGGAGATCCAGTTAGCAAAAAAAAAAAAAAAAAAAGGGTCACACAAGAAGCACCGCATGGCATGTTGATGGAGGTACACATCACTATACACACACACACACACACATATGCAGATAAGAGCCAAATCCTCACAAAAATTAGCAGTCACTAGAATGATCAGTATGTGACTCCAATCATGAAAAAGAAGCCATCATCATAGCAGTAAGTCCAAGCCTCAGCGTTCCATCTTCAGTATTAAGAGACCTCCCCAGCAGACTAAGCACTGTTAAGGAATAATATCAACAATTTGAGCAGATAAAGGACTCTGATGGTGGCCTAGGGGGGAGTGCATGCAAGTGCTTTCAAAGAAAAAAAAAATTAAAGCACAACCACAAGCAATATATTATAAGCAAAGAGCTTCACGGATTATATAAAGTCAGAAAACAGGATACAAACTCCTATTTTCACAATTTTCCAAGCCATAGGTTTGAGTTGAAATGAGTAAAGGTTAGGTGTCTGTATATCCAAATAAGGAACTGCAGACGTGAGTGTATAAGCCCAAGTCCTAAAAGTACTGCTCCCAACAGGAGTTCTCAACAAAAACCACAATAGAGTAACAATTAACAAACAAGCAAACTCAAACTCATATAAATCATGCTGCTACAAAATAACATAAAGGAAATGAAAAGTTCAATGTAGTATCAGGATACAAGAACCACCCAAGACCTCCAATAACAGACCTCAAGCCCCTCATCCTGCTCCCAAGCAAGGCCAGGTCCATTGTACATGTTCTTTATAAGTAATGTACAGGATTTATCAGGATAGAAGTGGACTCTGCTACAACGTGGCCCAAACCGACAAACACCAGTTTTAAGATGGAACGGGCAATGTGCTTTATCCTGCCATCGCGAAAATTTGACACTATTAACAACAATAATTCAATGTGCTTTTACAATTAAAAACTTTATAAAAAAGACAATTTAAAGATAAATAAAATAAAGGTAGAAGGCATAACCTGCTCAGTTCCGAAATTTGGAACTTGGTGTGCAACACTATCTAGAACCTCTTGGGCGCTCTTGTATTCTTCAAAGGCTTCAGACTGAGGAGCAAGAGGGTTGGATATCGGTCTTTCAGCCTCCTGAAAAGTTCTTCATACTTTAGGACATCATTATTACCCACAACCAAAAACACGAATTTCTATTTCAAATCAATCACCTGTGTTTCTTTTGGTTGATCGCTAGCTTTCTTAGGTACTCTGACTGTTTTCTTCTTAACAATTATCTCATTTCCTTTCCATATGATCTCTGCCGGCCCTTCTTCTACATATTCCCAATCATCATCTTCATTTATCTCATTCGTATTCTCGTCTTTAGCCTATCATCAAACAATGAAAACCCTAAGCATGAAGCAAAATAATACAAATATTCAAACAAAAATACATGAGACGGAACTGGAGAAACCTCATACACAAGTTAAAAATGAAGTAAAACCAAACCAAAATCTCCTGACCACACGGAAATGTTCTCTTACCCCCTCCCCCCCTCTCCTTCATTTTCTATGCAGCTAATATATTGGGCAAGACTCTTTTGTTCTGGAACCCATGAGAGTCCAAACAGAAAACACTCGTGAAAAAATCTATCTACAAAAGCTCTTACTTGAAAGCTCTAAGCATCATTATATTACGAAGACGAGCAAACTCGTATATCAGCAGATTCAATTAGCACGTAACACCAGCCTACTGAAAGCAAAATATTCCAAAATAAGTGCCAAAACAGTATTAATCTTTCCAATCTCACCCTCCTACCTAAACTTTTCGCAACCAAACCCTAGCACATTAATACATGATACAGCTCCTTTACTAAAACCTCAGAACCATAATACCAAATTACCGATAAAACAAACCAAAATATACTCGAAACAAGTTCTACAGTCACATGTCAGCAACTCATTTCATTTATCAGCACTATAACACTAGCTTATCGATAACAGATTAACAGAATCTGAATTAAGTTTCGCAATTCAGTTAGCACCATGTACACCAGCACATCACTAGCCATCCAACAAGAGAATTCGACTCTCCAAACTAAGTTTTCGCAATTCAATAAACTCAATAAAATTAGCCACCGTGTAACACCATCACAGTAATAACAGCATTTTTCACACTCCAGTCTTAAGTTTTGCACTCCATAACAGCATTTCACTCCCCAACCTAAGTTTCACAATTCGTGACGGTATTTCATTCTCTAACCTAAATTTCGCAATTTAATAACCGCATTTCACTCTCCCAACTAAGTTTTGCAATTCAATAAAAACAATACAATTAGTCATCATGTAACACCATCACAATAGAAACAGTATTTTCACACTCCATTCTAAGTTTTGCAGTTCATAACAGCATTTTCATTATCCAACCTAAGTTTCGCCAATTAAATAACAGGATTTCACTCTCCAACCTAAGTTTCGCAAATCGTGACAGGAATTCATTATCGAACCTAAGTTTCGCAATTCAATAACAGCATTTCACTTGCCAACCTAAGGTTCGCCAATTTAATAACAGCAATTCACTCTCCAATCTAAGCTTCGCAATCCGTGACAGCATTTCATTCCCTATCATAAGTTTCGCTAATTCAACAACAGCATTTCACTCTCCAACCTAAGTTTCATAATCAGTGCAAGCATTTCGTTCTCTAACATACGTTTCGCAATTCATTAACATGACTAAATAATAATAATAATAATAATAATAATAATAATAATAATTCTATATAAAAGTAATAATAATAATAATGTAAAAATATGATAATAATAATAATAATAATGTAAAAATATGATAATAATAATAATAAAAGCAATCTATCACCACCTCCATATCCTCTTCCTCTCGCCGCCTTGCCCGCTCCTTCTCCTCCGCCTCCTCCTCCTTCCTCTTCCTCTCCAACGCCTCGACAAACAGCCTCTCCCTCTCCTCAAACACCCTCCTATCCCTCTCCATCCTCTCCTCCTCCTCCTTCTCCACCAACACCAACCTCCTCTGCTCCTCCGGGTCATTCATCCTCGCCTCCTCCTCCTCCCTCTCCTTAACCGCCGCTTCTCGCCGTACCTGCTTCCTCTTCATCTTCTTCGCCGCCTTCCTCCTCTCCTTCCTACTCATTTTTCCCTCCCCCATTGTTACACAGCTGGTGCTAGTACTGGTCCTATTGTCGTCTTCTTCGTCGTTGTTTACCGCCATTGTTGCGTAAAATGCTGTAATTTAAGCTACTCTATAACCCTAACAATTAAAATGTGTGAATTTAATTGGGGAAATTATGTTCAATTTCAATTTCCTTTGAATGCTCCAACTAGAACTGATGAAAGTTACCCGGCCCGATTTAAGCGGGCCGGGTTTTGGGCCGGAGGTCAAGCCCGGAAGCCCAGACCAAAGGGCACGAAACCTTTTATTCTTTTTACCAACACTTATACCGTAGACATGGGGGTATCCACATTTTCGTGTCCCCTGCTTCAAATGATTTGCACATACAATTAAAATGAAATGCACATACACTTTT